>CM053326.1:48916158-49011608 GCA_028583605.1 Dastarcus helophoroides | reverse complement strand
CTAAATGAGAATTGTCAATAATGTAATCGGTAACTCTTAGAATTAATCGATAGAGCTCGGCAGTCCGCAACCCGCACACCGCGTATCGATCTATCCCGTCTCGATCGTCACTGCAATCTGTCCCCTCAAACGCTGTGCTGGTCTCGTTCCGCCCGCCAAGGGAAAAGGTCCCTGGGTGCTCCAGATTCGTTAATTCTCTAAGACCAGTGGCGTATCCGCCGACATATATAACTTTGTGGAATTTTTAAATTTTGTTGCGTTTTTATGCGTAATAAAGTTTAATAGTTATGAATATTGTAACGCAATGTAAATAGATGAAATAGGATTTAGAATAGAATTGTAGAATTTAGTAAATAAAAAACGTTTCTAGAAGGTTCTGATAAGAGGAAAGCGGCCGCGATAACGAAACAAACGCCAGATAAGCGTTCCAGAAATGTCGGCATTCGATAAGCCTTATCTGCCGAAAATTCTAGAAGCCGGCGGCCAAAACTATAAAAAGGCGGTCAGCTTTCCCTCGAGTCAGTCAGTTAGAATCAATGCAATTAGTGAGTTAGTAGAAATGAGTTAATTGTAAATTGTTGAGTTCAGTAATAAAGTGGGTCTTATTCGATAAGTGTAATCAATTGAACCGATAAGCCCGTAACAATATTAAAGAATTACATGAAGTAAGGGTTGGAAATGTCAATTGTAACTACCTTTATCGATTAACTGATTTGAATAATTAATTAAACTTTTTGTACAGCTGTGTCTTCGTAAAAAATCATTCTATTGAGATTTAAAAAATAAAGAAATAAATAACAAAACTAAACCTGAAAAGAAAAAATTAAAATTTTGAAAAATCAATTTATAAAAACAAAAAATATAGTAATAGGAGCAATCATGTTAATGATATAAACAGTAAAAGTTTATGAGATTTTGAGTTTTTAATTGCAATTACGAGGGAAAAAATGAAGTTATCAAGGGAAAGAATGAAATTATCTGGGGAAAAATCCAAATTTTCGGTTTTAATGCAAAATTTTGAGAACATAATTAAAAATTACTATAGTTTAAATTCGGAATTTTGTAAAGAAAGTCGTTATTTCAATGAAAAGTAGACATTAAATAAAATAGATCATTTAGAATTGTTAAATTGTGGTCCCCTGAAACCGAGAAAGATTAAAAAACACAACAAACGTGCAAAATGAGCAACGTTCGTTGGGTTTTTTAATCTTTCTTGGTTTCAGGGAACAAGTTCTGTATTTCAATTTTTGAAGATAACCAAAGACCAAACATTTAGAATTGTAAAAAGGAACTATATTTAAACATATTCAAACAATATTTGAATGAACTCAAACTACAAAAGCGCCCATCTTCATTTTACAGCAACAAAGAATGACCAGTCAAGGGAATCCTCAAGCTCCAAATCCCCAACAACAAAATCAACAGCGGCTAATGCGGCCTGTTATGGCAAATAACCCTGGCTTAAGACATTTGCTTCAGCAGGTATTTAAATAAATCATTTTTCTAGTTTTTTATCAAAATTACTTTGTTCTCTGCAGCAACCTCAGTACAGGCAACAAGTTATTGGGATCCAACAAATGCAGGGTAACGGCCCACGAAACCAAATGGGTCATCAGATGCCAAACCAAGGTGGTGGTCAGTCGACTTTTGAAGATGTTCCGAATTTTGATTTTATGCCTTAGTTTATCTATTTAATCGTAATTGTTTATTAAGATTTTAATTACAATTTTATAGCATTCATATTTATTTTTTATTCAAGTAACCTCAATTACCAACGTAATTTTAATTTTTTTAGCATTGGACATCGTACTTGTAATGTAGTTATAATTTTTTTATGGAATTAAATTAGTAATGCATTACATTTGTTGATGATTACTGGCCAGTTTTGGTTGTCAGAGCACTTTTTAATGGATAATTCAAAGGTGCTATTCGTTTTCATTTGTCATTCCAAAAATGTGAAATATCTGGTTTTGATATAAATGTAAAAATTTCGAAAAATAGTCTTAATTTAGGGAAACATTTAAAATATCCGAAAATTCATATTCCAGGAGATAGTAATTTTCAGAAAAATCCAGAACGGAATTTCCAAAGAAAAGAAATTTGAAGAAAAATTGAAAGTTGAGAAAAAATTCGAGTTCTTTTAGAAACAATCTTATGTAAAAAAAATTGGATTTTGCCAATTTTGAGGAAAATTTCAAAAAAAAAATGGAAATTTCACATAGAAAGTAAAATTGTGAGAAAATAGTCAAATAAAATGAAATAGAAAAGACGATTTCATGAAAAATTTGTTTGACAAAAAGACGAATTTCGAACATAACATAAAGGATCGGATTTTTGAACATTTCAAAACAGACTGGTTTTAAGAAAAACATGAAAATTTTCAAAAAAAAAACGAATTACGTGAAAAAAGGCAAAATTTTGAAAAACAAAAACGACTTGTAAAAAGGCCAAGTTACGATAAAAATATCGACGTTTCCAGGAAACTCGAAATTTTAAAAAGTGAGTGATTTTTTTGGTCCTTGATTATCTTCAAAAATTGAAATACAGAATCTTGTCCCCTGAAACCAAGAAAGATGAAAAAAACACAACAGAGGTTGCTCTAACGCTTTTCGATAGCCAAGTTATCTTCTTTGTAAAACAAAATTATAAATTTCTAGTTTATCTTAAAATGTTCGAATTTTTCTCATAATTTCTCATTAACTTGAAATTTGTTATTATCAATTTTAAGTTTCTCTGGAGATTTAAACTTTTTTCTCAAAATGTAGTGCTTAGGTTGGACATTTTAAGGTTAAACTCGATACGAGAAAATAGTCAACATTTCCAAAAAAAGTGCGATTTATTAAAAAAAAATCTTTCACAAAAATTTTAATTTGACATTTAAACCATTTCATCGAATTTTTTACTTTATTCTTAAAATTCGAGAATAAGGCAGAAATTTTAAGCTTTTCCTAGCAGTTTCTTCTGAAAATTGTGGGTTCAAACTTAAACCTTAATATTTTTCTCTAAAATTTTGTTACAAAACTCGAAATCCAGACTGTCTTTTGGAAATTTTGTCTTTTGATCTTAAAATATTGATCACTTCAAGGTTCGAAGTTTTTTCTCGAAATTTCGTATTTAAACTTAAAATTTGGACGCTTTTGAAAACTTATCGAAATTTCAGGTTTAAATTTGACATTTGCAAACTCGAAAGTTCATAGTAAAACAAAATTATAAATTTCTAGTTTCTCTTAAAATGTTCGAATTTTTCTCATAATTTCTCATTAACTTGAAATTTGTTCTTATCAATTTTAAGCTTCTCTGAACCTTTAAACTTTTATCTCAAAATGTAGTGGTTAAGTTTGACATTTTAAAGTTATAGTCGAAATTCCGAGAAAAAAGGATCAACATTTCCAAAAAAGTGTGATTTATTGAAGAAAAACCTTTCACATTTCATTTGACATTTTAGCCATTTCATCGAATTGTTTACTTTATTCTACTTCTCTGAAAAAGTTCGACTTTTTAAAGTCCGACACTTTTCTAAGCTTCCAGTTTATTTTTACAATATCTCTTTTATCTAAAAATTTAAATTTTTTAAATTTGTTTGGGTTTTAATCTATTGTCGAAATTCGACGACGTTTTTTTTTCTGAAATTTTGCCCTTATTTGAGAACTTTGGACCAATTTTTTTTTAAATCGTTTTTCTCAATTCGAAATCTGCTCCTTTTTTTCAAAATTCTGCTTTTTCTGGGAAATTCTGACCTTTTTTAAAGTTAAAAACTTTTCTCGAAATTTTCTTGGAATTTTCTTTCTATTTTACAAATGTTCTCAAAATTCGAATTTATCTAAAAATTTGGATTTTTTTTAAATTGTCTTGTTAACGAAATTTCAAATTTATTCTCAAAAATTAACTTTCTGTGTAAATTTTTTGTCGAAATTTTGAGCTTTTCTTAAAATTTTGACTTTTTCCTTGAAATTTTTCCTAAAATTTGACTTTTTTCTTCTTCTCTGAAAAACTTTGACTTTTTTAAATTTCAACAATTTTTTGTTAAGCTTTCAAGTTATTCTTACAACTTCACTTTTCGAAATTTTGCAATTTTTCAAAAAATTCAAAATTGTTTAAAAAATTGAGGTTTTTAAATTTGTTTTGGGTTTCAATCTATTGTCAAAATTCGACGTTTTTTCTAAAATTTTTCCTTTTTTAGGAACCTTCGATAAATTTATTTTTTTCAAAATTTCTCTTCCGAATTAGACAAATTCATTTTTTTTAATTTCTTCATTTTTTTCGAAATCTGTGGCTTTTTTTGGAAAATTTTGTCCTTTTTTCAAAGTTCAACACTCTCTCGAAATTTTCTTGGAATTTTCTTTCGAAATTATTTTACCAATTTTCTCAAAATTCGAATTTATCCGAAAATTTGGAGTTTTTTTTAATTCGTCTTGTTCTCGAAATTGCAACTTTATTTTCAAAATTTAGCTTTCTCTGGAAAATTGCAATTTTTTATCGAAATTTCAATTTGTTCTAAACTTTTTCCATGAAACTTGTTCCTAAAATTAAACTTCTTTCTTCTTCACTGAAAAACTTCGACTTTTCCGAGAAAAAAGGTCAACATTTCCAAAAAAGTGCGATTTATTAAAGAAAAACTTTTCACATTTCATTTGACATTTTAGCCATTTCATCGAATTTTTTACTTTATTCTCAAAATTCGAGAATAAGGCAGAAATTTTAAAATTTTCTCAGGAGAGTTTCTTCTGAAAATTCCAAGTTCAAACTTGAACCTTAATATTTTTCTCTAAAATTTTGTTTCAAAACTCGAACTCTAGATTTTCTTTTGGAAATTTCGTCTTTTGAAAATTTTGTCTTTTAAAAATTTTGTCTGTTGATCTCAAAATGTTGACCTTCATTTCAAGGTTTGAACTTTTTTCTCGAAATTTCAAATTTAAACTTAAAATTTAGACGTTTTTCTCGAAATTTCGTGTTAGAATTGAATTCTTGTGAATCATTATTAGTGTTTGTTCAAAATTTGGATATTTTTTCAAAATTCTGTGTTTAAATTTTATAATTGAAAATTCGAGAATATTTTTGTTTCAAGAAATTGTTATCTTTTCAAAGTTTTGCATAACTTTTTGCATTTAAAGTTGAAAATTATACTTTTTAAAATTAAACTTATACATTTCCAGTTTTTCTATTTGAACTTTTTTCTTTCAAAATTTCGCATTTAATTTAAACTCTCACAATTGAATTCATTAAAATAAATTTATTTTGAATATTTTTAAAACTTTTTTAACTTTTGTCTTAAAATTTTCACGTTAAAGATAATTTTCCTTTTGATTTTTCATTTTTTTCCGATTTTTAAATTAAAATTTTGACTTTTTAGAAATTTTGATTTTAGTCTGAAAACACGAATTCGCTAAATAAAACGGGATACCTCTTTTCTTCATAGGTACCTCGGGTCACATGGCACCAATTGTTTAGAACGATTGAAGTAATAGAAAAAAATTGAAATTGTAAACCCAGAATTTTGAGAAAAAAGGCGAAATTGAAGAAAATATTCGAAAAATTTATTTTACAAAAATTCTACATAATTTTAATTCAGATGCTAGTAGTAAATGTCGAAATATTTAAAAATAAACGTCAATATTTCTAGCAAAAAACAAAGTTTTAAATTTAAAGCTGACCTTTATTGGACAAAATAAAAATACGTTTAAATTCAAAATTTTAATTAAAAAAGTCTTAAGTTTCAAAAAGATTCGTGAACAATACTATAATAATAATAATCGAGAGAAAAATATTGGGTTGTAATTCGAGACTTTCAATGTAAATTTGAAATTGAAGTGGGGATGTTTTGTTAACTTTGAATCTGCACTGATGCGAAATAAACCGATATTTTCTTTTCGGTTCAGTTCCGGTTTTCGTTCCGACAGAAATAACCGATATTTTCTTTTCGGTTCAGTTCCGGTTTTCGTTCCGTCAGGTTTTTTTCGGTTCAGTTCCGGTTCGAAGCCCTGGTTTGTGCTGTAAGCGTTCACTATAATCTGCATAAACTGATGACTATAATATGTACTTGTCGCTAACATTGACCAAATAGAGTACAAATGGAATTTACAAAAATGTATATTTATTAGATGAAAATTTTCTTTACTTTTTTCACTAACAATATATCTTTAAAATGCCACCAAGCTTTATAAATAAACGTGTAAAATACATTAAATTAACAAATGTTAATGCATATTTATTATTCGTCTTCATTTCATTATATGACTGGATTGCTCTTGTTATTGGTTTTCCTGGCTTTTGGAGATACTTGTTTCATGTGCTGCACTTCCTGGAGCTGCTATACTTTCATTTCTGTTACTAGTACTTTGTGCTATACTTTCCTTTCTCATTGACACACTAATTTTTTCTATCACTGGACATCCACCACTTTCTATATCTGACGTACTTGGTTTAGTTTCAAATCCTTGATCTCCTTCCTGAAGGTTACCTCTAATTAACAAGAAACAACAGAAAATAAGCTTACATTTTCAGTAGGAACTGTCTCTCCAATTTCAATTTCTGCTGCCATCCGTGTCCCACTTGGTACATTATGAATTGCAATCGGTCCCTCAGCTGGTGCAATAACTAAAAAATTGTCATGACCTAAAACATCTGTCGTTATAAGTGTGGTCAGAGACATCATTTCTAAATTAGATTCTTCTCCTCCTATCTTTATGGGAGCCCCTTCGAATTCATAAACATCTTGTTCTTGTTCCTTCTCATAATCGAGATTGACGAATCTAGTTGCGCTGACGCTTGTTCCGATCCAAAACGTCTCTCTGCTGTCTTTCCACTTCAGTATCCTTACGAGAGCGTCTGTAGCATCGGGGCCCGTTTCTCCACACTTCAAAATTAGGTCTATGAATTTGGGCATCATATCGACCCCTAAAAGAAATTGTAAGGTAGATTTTTAAAATTTAACGCTTAAGAGTATGATAGATTTACTCGAAACTTGGTATTAATCCTCTTTGACATAATTTATGAAGCAGATTCTAAGAATTCAATGCTTATGGAGAAGAAAATGAGAAAAACTAATAATACATGGAATAATCCTCATCAATTTTGGAATACATCAACATTTGATATAATAATTTCATAATAATAAAATTGTTTTAAAGCATAACTCCATTATAATTGTCTGGATTAAAATAAACCTGATATTAAATGTAGGTCCGTAAAAAACTTTAATAAAAATAATTTATAAGAATTATAATATACCTTGTAATACAGAACTTGTCCCCTGAAACCAAGAAAGATTAAAAAACACAACAAAGGTTGGTCTAACGCGTTTCGACAGCCAAGCTTTCATCTTCAGAGAGAAACTGAAAGCTTGGCTGTCGAAACAGTATCTCTGAAGATGATAGTTTGGCTATCGAAACGCGTTACAGCAACCTTTGTTGTGTTTTTTAATCTTTCTTGGTTTCAGGGGACAAGTTCTGTATTTAAATTTTTAAAGATAACCAAGGACCAGTCCGTTCCACCAAAAAATATTGTTACGGGCTTATCGGTTCGAATTGATTACACTTATCGAATAAGAGCCACTTTATTACTGAACTCAACTTGGATCACCACAATTGACAATTAACTCACTTATTATTGACTTCTACTAACTCGCTAATTACACTGACTCTAACTGACTGACTCGAGGGAAAGCTGACCGCCCTTTATAGTTTTGGCTCCCGGCTTCTAGAACTTTTCGGCAGATAAGGCTTATCGAATGCCGAAATTTCTGGAACGCTTATCTGCCGTTTGTTTCGTTATCGCGGCCGCTTTCCCCTTATCAGAACCTTCTAGAAACTTTTTTTATTTACTAAATTTTACAATTCTATTCTAAATCCTATTTCATCTATTTACATTGCGTTACAATATAATATACCTATTGACATGGCAGCCAAATGTCTGCATTGTTCTTGTTCTGCAAGGTTCCCTTCTTCGTGAAATAACTTCAGTGCAGTTATTAACAGTGGTGTTGAATTATTGGGTGAGCTTTCCTTCAGGTAATATTCGCCAAGATATTTTATTGCATGGGCTATGTATGATTTAATGTTATTTTTTTCGGCGTATGCTTTCAATTCCTGCAGCTGATTTAGGGCTTTCTCTAGCCAACCATGCCTAAGTAATAGTAATAGAGCTAATAATAATTATAATAAATAATAGAACTATAGCTTAAAATTCACATAAACGCAAATCTATGAAGGACAACGGTGTCAACTCTTCAAGTTGAAACTTTGGAGAATGTTGAAATTTTGGAAAAAAAACGAAATTTTCAAAATTTCGAAGATACGGCAAAAGTTTCAAAAATGCAAATTTACAAAAGGAGGCAAAATTTTGAAAAATAGACAACAATTTTAAGTAAAGTTAAAATTTTGAAAAAAGCATAAATTTTAGTCAAAATTATCAAAAAAATTTCAAAAAGAGATCAACGTTTTGATAAAACTGTAATCATTTTAAAAAAGTTCGTCATTTTCAAAAAACTCGAGAATTCAGAAAATATGGCGAAAAACAATTCGATTTTTTTTAAAAAAGGCCAAATTTTGAAAAATAGTCTTAAAAGTTAAAATATAGTGAAATTTTTGATGGAGATTTAAAAAAAAACTGAAATAATTTTAATCAAATTTTCGAAAAGTCTAAAAACTGAAGTAAGGCCAAAATTATTAGAAAAGTCAAATTTTTCTGAAGAAGTCGAAATTTGGGTAATTTCAGTTTTCGAATAAGTCGAATACAGTTATACATACCTAGACATAATTGCACAGAACTTACTTTAAAAAGGCTACTGATAAGTGCATCCTTGTTTCACACATACCAGTTTTCGATTCATGTTTCATTTGGATCCCTAAGGCTTTCAAAAATGTGTTTATAGCTGTACTTGTGTCAAATACAAACATTTCACATTCTCCCTTCAATAGAAGAGCATCCGTTTCACCTTGGTGATCACAAGCTTAAAATTTGATACATAATTTAAAGATAAATATTTAATTGCTTCCAAATTACCTTCATGAGCTCGCTTTTTCGCCAGTACGCATAGTTTTTGGGCTTTTTCCGGTTCAGCTTTTAAACATTTTCGTGCTTCATCGAGAAGCAGTTTATAAATCACTTTACATATCTCGACATGCAAAGTCCCTTGATATTTACCGAAGTATTTTCTTGCATGCCACAGCGACATCCCTAAGGATAGTTCTCTAGCAGTATCGAGATGGTTGAGTGCGATTTCATTTTCATGTTCTAAGGAAGTCTCATATTTAAATAAATTTGTTACAGATATTATAAAGGGTGTCTCAGTCACAATGGGTTACTATTAAGAAAAGATAGAGTAAATTAATATGAACATATGATTAAATTTTCTTTTTCAGGCATGTTTACGGTGAAAAAAAAATTTAGCATGTTAGTGATTGATTTTCCATCTTCTAATAGGCCGAATAACTTTTTTTTCGATTTTCTGTCTTTATAAGCCTTCAGAAAACGTGGTTAAAATTAATGTCATTATGATTGAGCCACCCTACATAAAGTTAACTTACTGTTTTCATAGAGAAATTTTCCATAAGCATAACGAACTGTTGCTTCGACTCTTCCACCGTCGTGTCCCACTCGGATACCTAATTCTGCAGCTTGAAGAAAGAGCTGATCTGCGAGCCACCACCAATCATTGCCCTCAAAACCAAATCTGATAGCCATTTCCAGGAATGCATCGCACTCTTCTGGTATTTCCTCTGCAATCAGTTCAGTATTGATTTCAATATCCTGCTAGTAAAAGTTACTGCTCTTATATTTTTGAATATTTTCGAAAGATAACATACTGAAAGTTTTTAGATATTGTAACAAAACGTAATTATAAAATTTAGTTGGGAATTTTCTGGAAAATTTAATAAGGGGAAGCAGCCGCCATTACGAATCAAAGGGCAGATAAGCGCTCCAGAAATTTCGGCAAACGATAAGCCTTATCTGCTGGATTCTTCTAGAACCCGAACCGGGACCTATATAAGGCGGTCACCTTTTCCTCAGTAAGTCAAGTTAGTTAGGAGTCAATGAGTAAGTACTTAATTAAAGTAAAGTATGTTAATTAAAGAGTGTTAGTGAATTCCAATTTTAGTGTTCTGAGTTCAGTTTAGAAATGAAGTGGTTATAATTCACATGTTAATCATTCGAACCGATAACGCGCAACAATATGTTTTATACAGAAGAATAACAGTTTACATAAAACTGTACAAAAATAAATGTTACAGTCAATAACTTTTTTTAGGCATTTATAAGTTTTCAAGGTTTGTTTTGTAGGAAATAAAAAAACACAACTGCTGCTACGTTTTTTATTCTTTCTTGGTTTCAGAGTATAAGATTTCTGTATCAATTTCTGAAGATATTAAAGTAAACGTTTACCTTTACTTTGAGCAAGCTCAGCTTTTTCTAACCCCTCCTTTTTAGGAATTTATAACTTTTCAAGGTTTGTTTTGTAGAAGATAAAAAAACGCAGCAACTGTTGTTACGTTTTTTATTCTTTATTGGTTTCAGAGGATAAGGTTTGTGTATCAATTTTTGAAGATATTAAAGTAAATGTTTACCTTTCCTTTGAGCAAGCTCAGCTTTTTCTAGCCCCTCTTTTAGGTATACTAAAACCTCTTTTTCTCTCATCAGTCGTGGTTTTTGCCATGTTAAACTGTCGGGACCCTGTCGTCTTCTTAACTCTTCCTGAAATTGTATTAATCCTCTTACATAGTTGGCCGAATGTCGAAATCCACTTGTTTCCATTTGTCGAATAAGTGCTTCATGACCAGGTAATCGATGCCTGTAATTTTTGGATAATTCTCATCGATTATATTTATATTTTAAATTACCTTCTGATTTCTTCTATATTTAAAACTGGCAAAGCTGCTCTCATTTGAATTCTCTTATTCTTTTTTTCTTCGCGTAAAATTTTTTCCCTTTTTACGGGGGAGATATCCACTAAATGTCCTCTATCCATTATGCAAGAGTATTATACTACTGGACGATTGATCCAAATTGTTACAAATTTAATTGACGTACACGTCTTGTTGACATAAAGATTTGTGTTTGAAGCAAAGTGTAATCAAGTTTTACTGGATGGATTTCATATTTGCGCCCAATTTGTTGATGGTTTAATTTTTAATGTAAAAGTATGCAGGATGTGCAATAACAACGAGCAGCAAACTAGTAAATATAACAGCTGCAACAGTTGGATTCTAAAACAAAGAATCCAGATAGACCATCAAGCCAGATACCTTTGAAAGAGAAGGAAAACAGTAAATCAGTTGATTACATTTACATCAACGATAAAATCGTTGAAAAGTCCGTGAAGCCGCAGCGGGGTAGGAAAGAAAGGAAATCGTCGATAGCAAACGTGAAGCTTTAAATTGACATTTTCATAGATTGAAATAGCCAAACACAAATAGTACTTGGTCAAATAATGTTCCCTGTTCCCCATTCTTGCTGAACAGGCTGTATCTTTCACTGGATGAGGAGCAAAAACAACTTTTTTTTTTAAGCTTAATCCATTTGCAAAAGGCAATCCCATTACATCTTCAGAGCACCGCGAGTAGGATGCGAAAACAAGGATTGCTGGTGGTGAAGCGCCTTCTTAAACAAGGATGGGTTGTAATTTTTGGGGAAAATTCCTTTCGGTAACGCGTTCCATAGGTTGGAAGTTCTATAGAAAAAAAAGTCTCCGTAGACAGTAGTCCTCACCGTGTCAAGCTGGATCGCAGAGGAATTTGCTGCCTCCGACTGTCTTGTATGCCTCAAGCATCTTACCCTTGGGGGGATCAATACTATAAGTTCCTGCAAGCATCTCCCCTGAAAGTACTTCTAGAAAAAAGATAAGTCTCCAACTCCCTGTGGTCTAGTGTTTCGAGAGAAGCGGTCAAACTTTCGTCATCAATTAGGCGAATCGTGCCTCTTTGAATTGAATCTAAAAAAGCCAAAGTGTGCTTTGAGGCTAAACTTCAAATATGAGAACAGTATTGGCTAGTGTTGGCCTAACTTAAACTTTGTAGCGAAGGAACAGCTGATGATGACTGAGCTCTAGAAAGAAATAATTTAGGTGAAACGGACTGGTCTTTGGTTATCTTCAAAAATTGAAATACAAATCTTGTCCCTCGAAACCAACAAAGATAAACACAACAGAGGTTGCTGCTCTAACGCGTATCTAACGCAGTATCTATCTGAAGATGAGAGTTTGGCTATCGAAACGCGTTAGAGCAACCTCTGTTTTTTAATCTCCTTGGTTTCAGGGGACCAGATTTGTATTTCAATTTTTCTAGAAAGAAAGTCTAGCTTCTGAGAGGCGGACTGGACAATGGCACTTAAATGATCGTCCCAAGAGATCATTCCTAGGATAGACAGATTAAATCCCATCGATTTTATCGCTCATGAGTATATTTGTTGCATTATCTCTTGATGTTTTCTTAGAGAAAACTGCGAGTTTCTCAGGCGTTGTAATCGACTATATTTTTCCTGCCCCATTCCAGAAATACAAGATTTGTATTTCAATTTTTCTAGAAAGAAAGTCTAGCTTCTGAGAGGCGGACTTGACAATGGCACTTACATGATCATCCCAAGAGATCACTCCTAGGATAGAAATATTAAATCCCATCGATTTTATCGCTCATGAGTATATTTGTTGCATTATCCCTTGATTTGAGATAACTGCAAATTTTTAAGGCGTTGAAATCGACTAGATTTGTGCTGCCTCATTCCAAAACGATTTCGAGATCCCGATTAATCGTGCGTATCCGATCTGAAGCAGTAACGGATAATGGTTTGTTGCAAAAAAAAGATGTAGACTAGCATCATCTACGTAGCTGTGTATTGGATTGGAAATTAAAGTTAAGAGATCATGTTTATATAATAGAAACAGAGTGGGAGACGGGACGGGCCCTTGGGGCATCCCTGCATTAATAGCAAATGTCTCGGATATGATGTTATTAATGATGACCTGAAGAGATATGTCGGCGAGAAAATTGAATATCAAATGAATCCAGGAGGAAGACCTAAAATGAAGTTTCTAATCAGCTCTCAGAAACAGAGTGGGAGACAGGGCAAACCCCTGGGGCACCCCTGCATTAATAGCAAATGTCTCGGATGCGATGTTATCAGTGACGAACTGAAGAGATATGTCGGCGAGAAAATTAAATATCAAATGGAGGAAGACCTAAAATGAAGGTTTAATTTAGCTGTCAGCGTCGCTAGAATATCCGATCAATACGGTTTAATTAGAAACTTCCACCAAGGATAAAATTAGAGTGGAAAAAGAAAATATTACTGATGAGCTCAGCATATTGTCAAAGTTTTGGCCACCAATAACATCTGTGTTTTAACGTGAATATGTTTTAATTGAATGCATAACATATAGAAGCGTTTTTCTTCAATTCAAGGTTCTGTTTAGCTCTTCCATTTTTTAACATACCCAAGCGATGATATACAACTTGGAAAATTGTGTATAATATGAAGATAGAATTATTGTGGAAAAGCAACGGTGAACTTTCGTTTTTCATTGAAATTTTGATCATTAAATGATTATTAATGTGGACTGAAAAATCCGAATACATGAGATGATGACGCTATTGATTAGTCCTTGAGATCTCCAGCATAACCAATTAATAAGGTACAGCTTGGAAAAATGAGGCTACTGATTAGTCTCTGGGGTCTCTAGCATAACCAATTGATAAGGTACAGTTTGAGATAATACGCCTTGTATATACGAATATATACAAGTTTATTACGATGCAATTGAAATGTAATTTCATTAGAATCTAATGAAAACTAGATTGCAATTGCAAAGCTTGTACCACGAGTTGCATCGCACGTTTAACTACTTAATTACAGAACATTTAATTGGTCATTTGTCGAACTAGATGAAAATAAAGTTAGGCCGAGGACGTTTGTATCCAGAGACTGTACAGACTATACATAGTTTCTCTATGTTTGTATCAATGGATGTTGCGATGCAACCCGTGATACAAGCTTTGAATCATCTACGTGAACTTTGCAATTGCAATCTAGTTTTCATTAGATTCTAATGAAACTAGATTTCAATTGCATCGTAATAAACTTTTATATATTCGCATATACAAGGCTTATTATCTCAGCAGAGAAGAATGCTTCAATTAGGTTTTCTTCCCGAACTGACGACGCGGGAAGGGTGGCAGAGGCTTTCGCCATCACTTGTGGACTATCGCAATTAGTTGAGGAACCCACAAGAATTCCTGATGTAGATACCCATCAACCTAATATACTCGACCTTTTCCTCACAAATTCATCAAATTCGTATGAAATTTCTGTGAGATCACCGCTTGGAAATTCGGATTACAAGCTTGTAGCAGCCTCTCGCTCGCTTCATATACCACCTCTTTCTCTGCAAACTGGGAAGCATTGCGTCTTTCCCATGGCAGGAAGTCTGCTTTAATTCAGACAACCCTCCTTTAGTCGCCGAATCCATCACGGAAATTATCCTGATTGGTATGGAATTCCCCACTCCTAAAAGAAGTCTACCTCCAGTAAATCTTGGTTCAGTTCAGCTCGGGGTGTCTTGTGCAAAAATCGCGCATATCGTCGTTGGCGAAATAATCCCTCAGTCGAGACTCCGACCATATTTGTAGATGCACGAAATTCTTGTAAACGGGTTATTGACGAGGCAAAAGGTGATTTCGATCGTAAAATGGGCCAGAGGCTTATCAACTGTCCGAACGGTTCCAGATCCTTTTGGGGATTTGCAAAGTCGATTGGAAAGAATTTTACATCTTCAAATTTTCCACCTTTACTCGATGAAAATAGCAATATTGCTACTACCTCCAAGGAAAAGGCTGACATGTTAGCCTTTTCCTGAAAATTTCAATCTTAATTCTCGAAACGCAGAACCTTCTATTCTTCCTAAGGTTGGCACATTGATACGGCTGAAGTTGTTTTCAGACAACGCACAATCAGGAAGATTCTCTTTGGACACCTCGAAAGCTTCTGGCTTTGATGGTATTCCCGCTATTGTTCTTAAGAAGTGCGCCCCAGAGTTGACCCCTGTTCTAAGTAAATTGTTTACACTTTCCTACAACAAAGGTGTATTCCCTAACATCTGAAATCTGCTAGAGTGCAGCCTGTCCCTAAAAAGGGAAAATGGAATCTGGCTAACAACTATCGCCCAGTATCTTTGTTACCCGTTATAGCTAAAGTGATGGAAAAGGTTATCAACATCGAGATTCGTATGCAAGAAGAATGCAACGCAGACTACAAATTCATGCAGCCCTCCAGGCGTGTATCGTGAATCATAGGTAGCTGAACTACCAACAGTTGAAACACTGCCACCTAGCGAAGCGGTTGCTCCCTAGGAGAGTTCCCAGAAGACAAGTTTCTTTATGGACCAATAGGTGGTAGTACTAAGAGTCACTCGCTTGACGTCTGTGAATGTTTTAGTACTTACTTGTCGGAACATTTGTTAGCATTCGAGTTGGATATACCAAACTGACGAGATCTAACAAGATCGAAACCGGTATTTGGTTTCCAAACTTCGAACCCAATAAATGTTCAAAACCTATTGGTCTGTGCATTATAGAACATCGAGATTCTCAAATATTTGGAGGAAAATAGAATCATCGCCGACTGGTAAATACGGTTTTAGACAACAACGTTCCACTGGCGATCTACTGGCATATGTTACTCATATATGTAACTCAGCTAGGGAAAAACATGGTGAGGTTAGGATTGTGGCATTGGATATCTCAAAGGCTTTCGACAGAGTCTGGCACCGATCTTTTCTGGTCAAATTAACATCTTATGGTCTTCCTTCTAGACTCTGTCATTTGATATCCAATTTTCTCGCTGACAGATCTCTTCAGGTCGTCGTCGATGGCATCTCATTCTAGGCATTTACGATTAACGCAGGGGTGCCTCAGGAGTCTCTTCTGTCTCCTACTCTATTTCTGTTACACATAAACGATCTCTTAGCTTCAACTTCCAATCCCGTATAAAGCTACGCAGATGATACTAACCTTGTGTCATCTTTTTGCTCCGACAAACCATTATCTATCGTTGTTTCAGATCGACTTAGGTAACAGCAGACACAGACGATTAATTGGGATTTCGAGATTATTCTGGAATGGGGTAAGAACAATTTGGTCGACTTCAACGCTTCAAAAACTCAGCCAGCGGTTTTCTCTAAGAAAACATCAAGGGATGATGCAACAAACATACTAATGGACGGTAAAATCCTTCCGATGGGATCTAATCTATCTATCCTAGGAGTGAATGTAAGCACTAACTTCTCTTGGGATGATCATGTGCGCGCCATTGCCAAATCCGCCTCTCAGAAGCTAGACTTTCTTTTTAGAGCTAAAAAGTACTTCACATCTCACCAGCTATTAACACTGTACAAAGCTCAAGTTAGCCAATGAGGTTCTTATGTTGGAGTTCAGCCCCAAAACACACTTTAGCTCTCTTGGATTCAATTCAAAGAAGAGCGATTCGCCTAATTAATGACGAGAGTCTGACCGATTCTCTCGAAACACTAGAGCACAGGCCTATGGTTGGTGACTTGTCTCTTTTCTACAAGTACTATCATGGAAGATGCTCGCAGGAACTAATAGGATTGATCCTCCCAAGGGCAAGATTCTTGAGGCGTACTAGACAGTCGGAGACAGCAAATTCCTGTGCGGTCCAGCTTGACACAGTGAGGACTTCTGTCTAAGGAGACTCTTTTTTCTATAGAACTTCCAAGTTATGTTACCGAAAGGAATTTTCCCCAAAAATTACAACCCATCCTTGTTTAAGAAGGCGGTTCATCGGCATCTATCCTTGTTTCCGCATCCTACTCGCAGTGCTTTGAAAGCATAATGGGGTTACCCTTTGCGAGTGGATTAAACTTAAAACAAATAGCATGTGGCGAAAATGTTTGCTTAATAAACAATTAAAAGTCAGTTACAAGTCACCTAATGGGGGTTTACTCTCTTGGATACTTATTCGATTGATTAGCGGCTTTAAGTTGGAAGTGTATACAACCACCGTACCATACTGATGAGGCCAAGGAAGGCCGAAACTAGTCTATGGTTGCGGTTGTACATATTTTCAATTTTAAGCACGTTTAACTGTTTAATTACAGAACATTTAGTTGACCATTGGTCGAAGGTACAGTTTGGAAAAAAGTTTCATTTGAGGACAAAACTCTAATGGACTAATTGATGAACTTCCGTTTTTCATGGAAATTTTGACAACCAAATGATTACTAAGAAGGATGAATTTTACCAAAATACAATTATGTCGTCGATATGATGTTTGGTTTCAGATAAAGCACCTGATTACTTTCCAGATTCTCTAACGTAACCAATCGATAAGGTGCAGCTTACAATTTGAACGAAGACAAAATTGTGATGGAAAAAGAAAATAGTGCTGATGAAGTTATGTTTTTCATTGAAATTTTGGACACCAAATGATTATTAAAATGGATTGATTGTATCCGAATACGTAAGATTATGAAGGCAATATACTGTTTACTTTAATGAAGCTTCTGATTCGTTTCTAGAGTATGTAGTCTCTAGCAAAACCATTCGATAACGTACAAAAATGTTTCATATAAAGGCAAAATTGTAGTGAAAAACAAAATATTACTGATGAACTTTCCTTTTTTATTAAAATTTTGACCACCAAACGCACCAGTGAATACTAAGAATGGTTTTGATTGAATTTAAAATATTACCTCGATAGGAATGGAGTTAACCACACTTTAAAAAAAGAACATATATGGTTGGTGACTTGTCCCTTTTCTACAAGTACTATCATCGAAGATGCTCGCAGGAACTAATAGGATTGATCCCCCCCAAGAGCAAGATTCTTGAGGCTACTAGAGAGTCGGAGACAGCAAATTCCTGTGCAGTCCAGCTTGACACAGTGAGGACTTCTGTCTACGGAGACTCTTTTTTCTATAGAACTTCCAAGTTATGGAACTTGTTACTGAAACGATTTTCCCCAAAAATTACAACCTATCCTTGTTTAGAAGGTGGTTCATCGCCATCTACTCTTGTTTTTACATCTTACTCGCAGTGCTTTGAAAGCATAATAATGCTCTCTTTGCGAGTGAATTAAATTAGAAAAAAAAATACAGAGAATATCTACATTACTAACTTAAGAAATAATAGTAAATTACATGAATATGTATACAATAAATGTAATAATAAAAAAGGTCAAAAACAATATTGTCTTCATTGACAATAAGATAAGCTACTTCGTCAAAGTATTGCTGCGTACAAAGTCGAACTTTTCAATGAGGTATTACTTCCCACTTTAAATTTTGCTTTGAAACTTCTATTTTAAAAAGTTTTAAAGCAAAGCTCAACAAAATTCGAAAGCAAATAACTAGACTTCCACTTAAAATAATCTTAACTTACCTCCATCACAAACTCTTTTTTTCAACTGTTCAATTAGTATGGAATGATTTTGCTTGAGTTGATCCATGTTAGAATTATGAGTAAAGATGATTTCGTCGCGATTTTTTTCCATAGTTTCAGCCAAGTTTTTTCTATTTCAGCCAGCTTTTCTTCGTAATATTTTTCAAGCTCCTCTTTCTTGGTTTCAAATTTCTGCTTCACACGTTGTTCTTTCCTAGCATAATTTTCTTCCATTTCCTTTTTCAGCTTCTTCAATTATTTATCGTATTTATTACGTTCTTGTTCCAAAGGTCTATTTCTAGTCTCCATTTCCGTAGAGAGTGGTTCTAATTCAGTCTTAATTCTCTCTTCATGTTTGGTTTTTTCAGCCACTAAAATTCGTTCTAGTTCTTCTTGAAAGTCGTGAATATTGTCTTTATATTTGACAATTTCGTCGTTCTTTTGCTCCCATATTAGTTCGGCGATATTTTCTCTGCCTTTTCTTCAAATTTCTTCGTTCTATTATCAAATACGTCGACAGGGGGGTTTCGTCGGTATCACTATCCAAAAGAGACTCGGAATGAATTTTTTCTGGTTTACAGTAGAAGTAATTGTTTAGTGATTCTTCTTCTGAATCTGAACCCCAGCTGAGTGTAAGCTTAGGTTTAATGAAATCTGCAGGATTAGGTTTTATTAATTTTGAGTTTGGATTATTTGCTAAGGCATTAACTTTAGCAAAAGGATCGATCGATAGGTACAGTGTAAAACGACTTTTGATTTTGTTAGGTTTATTTTTACATCAATTGCATCTGAAGGTTCTTTTGCTGGTTTCTCATCACTGGAGCTTTTATCTGACAGAGTGATAGCAGCATCAGTGTTGCCTTCAAGATTAAATCTCACACTCTTTTTATCATCATCATCTTTATCAGATTTGTCCAGCTCTAGACTTTTTGACAAATCATTCGCGCTTCTATCACGGAGAATACCTCGAGGAATGTTATTAATCAGATCGTTTTTTGCAGGGGTCTCTTTTTAAGTGTTTGATTTTAGAAACATCGCTTCATCTTCAATCAATTTCAGCTGAGGCTTTTCTTCTGATTTTAGTATCTTGTCTTGCTTTTCGTCAAAACTACTGAAATTGATTAAGGAAATTTTGTGATTCGTTAGTGGTTGTTCTTCTGAGTTTTGCTTCACTAATTTTTGCTCGTTCCATCTATTAGTTATGTTGGCCAACTCGCCCAATTTTAACTTAGTTTTGAGTGGAAACAACTTCGACTTTTTAGTTTGTCTTAATTTCTCCTATCGTGCGATTACTCCTTTGCGTTGTACTTCTATTTTTCATGACAACAATAATCTGGAAGTTATTTTACGTTGTTTCAATTACTTCTTGTTCAATCCATGGAATATTTTATCAAAATTTTGATGAAATAATAATCTATTAATAGTTTATTTTCCCAAAAATGGACCATTTTTACTTATTTAAAATTTAAACTCTTTAAAATTAGCGTGTGTTATACATAATTTTCTAATATGCATCTAATGTCTTCAGATGTGATGACAATGTTCTAATTAAAATGTCAAGCTATTTATTCGATGAGTCGGTTCTTTGACACCGCATGTATTAGTCAGATGCATGATGTATGTGAACTTTCATATTTGAGTCACGACATTCAGTTTTACCTCATTCCGTCGATATAATGGGATAGGTTTTACAATAAAAGAAAACTGTAGATAATTTCGTTGTGTATATACCAACAATTTAATAATTTTAATAATCTGGATATACCGATGAACTGATGTTACTGAAAACTAGATGGATAGGCATAGACGAAAAAAAAATGTAGATTAGGAGCAGCTGAAATATTTCAAAGCTGAATTAATCATGTTTGTTATACAGGATGGACTGCTTTCCATGGCGGCAATTTCATAAAACAATAAAGTTGGAGATACGTGTAATTTTCTTGAAAAACATATTTAGACTAGATTTTCATTCAAAAACGAATTATCATTTTTTTTTGGTGGAACGAACTGGTCCTTGGTTATCTTCAAAAATTGAAATACAAATCTTGTCCCCTGAAACCAATAAAGATTAAAAAATACAGCAGAGGTTGCTCTAACGCGTTTCGATGATAGCTTGGCTATCGAAACGCGTTAGAGCAACCTCTGTTGTATTTTTTAATCTTTCTTGGTTTCAAGGGACACGATTTGTATTTCAATTTTTGAAATACAACCTCTGTTGTATTTTTTAATCTTTCTTGGTTTCATCTTGTCCCCTCCAAGAAAGATTAAAAAATACAACAGAGGTTGCTTTCGACGATAGCTTGGCTATAGAAACGCGTTAGAGCAACCTCTGTTGTATTTTTTAATCTTTTTTGGTTTCAGGAGACAAGATTTGTATTTCAACGAATTATCATCCAGTGATATTGACTGTGTAGCCCTTACCATTGCAGTTAGGTTTATCAAACCATACATCGCCGTATTCCTAAAGATCTCTATTCAAATACTTGGTGTTCCATTTAAAAGAGTAAAATTTTATTTCGTACACCGTTTTTATAACACTATAAAGTTGAATATACGCAAAAGGTGACAAAAAGAAAACAAAGTCGACGGGTCCGAGCGTTTTTTTTTTGTAAAACGTGTTTCCCTTGTTTCAGAAAAATGTGCATTAATCTACGGATGCACGGTACTTATTTTGATGCCTTAGAATTTTTTACGTAAGCAACTTTGAACTAAATTAAGTTGACTTAAATTGTTTAGGAAACCATTTCATTTTTTATCGAATTGAACACCCTAAATCAAAAAAAAATCATTCCTTTTTGCTCATGTGAAGATATATGGTTTACTAGTAAAAATTTTCTTCCTTTTTTGTGAACCTGGGCAGTGGCGGCTGGCCTACAGGCACTGTGGAACTGCAGCACCCCCAATTTTACTTACAAGCTTTTTTCTTAAAATTTCCTGAACACTTTTCGTTACACGATTTTTTGTAGAAATTTTAAATTTTCTCCTATTTCTTTTTATAGAAATTTTAGGTTTCTTTCACGAAGTTAAGACATTTAAAAATCTATTTTATTTTTAATTTTGATTAAAATCACATTTTAAAAAACTCATTTTTGTATAAGTTTTAAGGAAGAAATCAATATTTGGAGCAGGAAGTAAAATGTTAAGAAAAAAACTCAAATTTCTTTGAAAAATGTCAACATTTTGAGAAAATAATTACAATTTCAGGAAAAAATCTAAATCCAACTCATCTCGCATTTTACTATGTCTCTAAAAAATAAGTTAATACGGAATCTTTAAATTTTTACCTCAAATCTCATTTTGTATAAAATTGTTGAGTTTTTTTGAAATTTTTCGATTTTTTTTTAGGACATTTTCATTTTTTTCTGCAAAGTTTCCATTTTTCCTAAATATTTTATAAAAAGATATTTTCTCGCAATTTCCATCTTTCCTGGAAGTGTTGTTCTTAAAATTTCTTCTAAAAATTCCAACTTCTGCAGATTTTTCTTTATGTTCCTCTAATTTGCTTTAAAATTGTCAAGTTTTTTTACGACATTGACAATTTGAAGTTCATTCTATTTTGTGGTTTTGACAAAAAATGTTTTTAATAAAATTAAAATTAAATGAAAGCTGGTTTTTTTGAATATTGAGGAAAACTCAGAGTTATCGAAAAATTCATAATTATCGAAAAAGTTTAAATTTTGAAAAGGTAAAATTTTGAAAAGAGTCGAAATTTTCAATAATTCAAGTTTAAAAAGAATCTCTTCTTTTAAGTCGAAGATTTAATTGGAAATGTTTAAAAAAATGCATAAATAAAATTTTTAAAAAGTTCGAGCTTTTAAAAAAAAAGTCAAGTTTACAAAATGAGTTGAAATTTTGAAAAAAAGTCGAAGTTTTGAAATGGAGTCGAAATTTTACGAAATATTAGTCGAAAATTTCAATAAAAGGTTTTAAGAAATGTCTGACTTAAAAAAAAATCACAATTTTCAAATAAAGGATCAACAGTTTGTAAAAAATGTCAAATTCTTCATGGTAGACCCTTATTGACCTAAAATATTATGTTTTTTTCAATTTATTTAACATTTCTTCGGCCCAGTTTGGCAATATTTAAATTTTTTTGTCAACAAACCATACAAATTTAAATATTGCCAAGCTGGGCCGAAGAAATGTTAAATAAATTGAAAAAAACAAAAAAATGTTAAAATTTTGAAAATAGCTGAAATTAAAAAAATAGTCAACATTTTTAAGTTTTCCTAAAATTATAAATTTTGGAATATGATTAAAATTTTGAAAAATTCGAACATTTGAAAAGGGCCGGAATTTTGAACAAAGTGGGAATTAAAATAAAAAGTTGAAAATTTCAAAAAAGTGCAGATTTAAGAAAAGGTTAAAATTTTCAATAAAGAAAGTCGAAATTTGTTGACAAGGGAAAAATTTTCAAAATCTTTCAAATTTCCGAAAGAAGTCGAAATTTTGCAAAAGAGGAAATTTTCAAAAAAAAGGTCGAAATTTTATAGTCGAAATTAAAAAAATATCAAAATTTGCAAAATATTTGACAATTCTTATCCAATTTACGAAATAATTCGAAATTTTAAATTTTGAATAGTCGGGAAATTTGCACTCAATTTTTCAATAAAAACCCAAAATTTTCGAAACCGGAATATTGAAAACAAGTGAAAATTATCGGATAAATCGAGGTTTTCAAAAGTCGAAATATTGAGAAGTTAAAATTTTGGAAAAAGTTTAAATTTTTGGTAGTTAAAATTTTAATTAAAGTGAAACATTTTTTAAAAAGTAGACATTTTAGGTCAAAAAATTAAAATTTTGAAAAAATGTGAAACATTTCATAAAATTTCAAAATTTTCAAAAAAATCGAAACTTTTAAAGAATTTCGAAAATTAAGAAGTAGCAACAAAAAATATCAAAAAATAATCGAAACTTTGCAAAAAAAGTCGAAATTTTGAAAAATAGTTGACATTTAAATAAAAACCAGTCGAATTTTTTATAAGCACAAATTGGTATTACTTTAGGTTATTTGAGATATCATCAGATGTAAAGATGGTTTAATTGTTTTTTACCAAGTTACAAGGTTGGAAATCTGCGTTAGTAAATACCATTTCCTGTTTTTGTTACTGTAATTTGGTTCTTTAATTACACAGTGTTGTAATTCCCAAATATATGATAGACTCAAATTGTTAACTTCCAATACACCACTAAACTGTTATTTGAAAATAACTTCTTCTGACACGTTATCTTCTGATAACGTGGAGAAGTTCCCTTCCCTTTTGCGATAAGATTCCAACTTTTACCATAACTTATGTTGGCAGTGGACAAATTATGCATCGATATTAGTCATAAAAATCCGGTATCGTATTCGTAATCTATAGTAAAGTGGGTAAAGCTTTAATTTCCTATGAAAGAGTGTGATTAATAAGTTAGTTACTAATGCGGGCTTTACAAACTTCTGCGTCCTCTCAATTGCTCGGCAGTCGAATGCAGTTTACAGTTGTGCTATTAGTACCAATTAAAACTAATTTTTAACCATCCTGTCGGAGGGATCTCTAGGACCTTTCCCCCAGAACCTAATCTTCCAGTGACCGATGTGCGCCAACACGCTCCATGGACGAAATAAAAAGGTCCCAGTTTTCCGAATTGGTGCGGTAAGTATTTTTATTTATTTTGTATATGATTACGATTGTTGGGCATTTCTTTTAATTATTCGGTTTGTTTAAGACCAACATGTGCGGTGCATGTGTGTTTTATTATTGGATGATGCTGTCTTGATATGTAGTAAGTTGGAGTTGAATAATTTAAATTCTAGACGGCTAATTTAGGTTAATTGGTTATTGTAAGTAAATTATTTAATTTAGATATTTCCAACGCATTATTTGAAATTAACAATATGCGCTAATTGATGCGCAGATGCACGAAACCGTTTTATTCAATATTTGCAAACTTTAACATGGTTCGTAAACAAGAAATTTATATAAGTGAATATTTAGTGGAAGTAGTTAGAAAAAATTTAAAATATCCTAGAATATATATTGAAACAAAGTCCCTATTATATAAAATGAATGATCTATCTGTAAAGAGGCTCCAACTATTTGCAATCAATTTAATGAGATTCCAACACTGCAATAATCATGTGCTTACTCATCTTGCAAAATTGCAAATATATTTTCATCTCATGACGCCTTCGTATAATAGTCTATTGAATAGTACACTTTTAAAAAAGTCCAGAAATCGCCCAAAAATTTTAATTGAGACATCATTCAATTCGAAATGGCATCTAGACATTTTTAAAAAAATTAAGAATTGAAACATTTACAAAATATAAAAATTGCTTGATTTACAAAAGTAATTGAAACATTGCAAATTTTTTTTAACGGATTATTAATCTTTCATATATTTATACGGTGCGCCAAAAAATATCTTCTTGATTAATATAATTTATTTTTATTTAAAATCAAAGTCAATATTTTGTGATTGGAATGGTAATTTTTTTAATTTCAGTTTTGATGTTTTCTGTAAATTGTTAACTATTTACTCAAAATTCCAAAATTATTCATAAAATTTTCAGATTTTCAATTTACACTTTGAAATGTTAAAAGCGAAAACTTCGGAAAAAATTCGATTTTTAAAAATTTTGTCTTCAATTTTTGACCTAATTCCCTGGTTAAAATGTTGCCTCTATTAAGTTTCCCAGCAAACAAATGAATTCTCGTTAAAATGCTAACATATTTAGATTTTTAAACCTTATTTCTATACATTTCGAGTTTTTCTGAAAATCACGGTTTTTTTTTCTAGAAATTTCATGTTGAAATTGAAATGTTACGTTCATAAATTTTAACTCAAAACATGATGTTAAAACTTGACAATTTTGAACTAAACAATTGTACAACTTAATGACAAAAAATTTCGAAATTTTCTATCATGAAGTTAAAACTTTTTGAAAAAATTAAAAATTTTGAATTAAGCTGATGGGTTAAAGTTATTAAAAAATTCCTGAATATTTCACCTTAAAAATGCTCAAGTTTTCTGTGAAACTCGAAATTCATAAAAGAATCGACATTTTAGACATTTTTTTAAAGTTCAATCGCCATGTTAGAAAAATTATAGAAGAAAGTCATAAAAATAACCTATTAAAAAATGCATTCTCAAAATAATGGCTTATAAGATATTTTGATTTGTTAGTAAAGGACCTAACATTCAAAATTTTATTCAATAAACCGAATTTAAAATTTAAATTTTTAAATTCCAAAACTGTAAAACTATTATTACAAAATCCAAAGTTTTCTCAAAATTTGGTGTTAAATCTCGAAAAATCGCTTGTATAAATTTCCAATTCTTCTCAAAATTTGAATTTTTTTTCAAAATAGGGAGTTTAAGCTTGAAAAACTTGCAAATTCAACATTATTTTAATAAAATTCAAAATGTAATTTTTTAAATTCTAAAACTGTAAAACTGTTATTACAAAATCCAAGTTTTTTAAAAATTTAGTGTTAAATCTCGAAATATCGCTTGTATAAATTTCTAGTTCTTCCCAAAATTTGAATTTTTTTTCAAAATAGGGAGTTTAAGCTTGAAAAACTTGCCAATTCAACATTATTTTAATAAAATTCAAAACGTAAGACTGAAATTTCAAATAAAAAAAAAGAAATTTCAAGAAAAGTTTAAATTTTCCTAGAAACGAAATCTCAGATTTAAATCTCAAAATATTGGAAAAAAATCGAATGAGTTTAAGATAAAAATTTTAAGATTTAGGGCGAAAATTCGAGAATGAACTCGAAATTTTAAGAACTTCTTCATTTGAAAATATTATACTCCTTCTGAATATCCTGAGTATAACCTAAAATCTATTTTTTTTTTAATTTCGACTGAGATATCAAAAAGTTTTTTTTTGTTAATTGTGCGTTTTGACCTGTTAATGAGTATTTTACCTTTTTGGTGTCTTCTTTAGCTTTTCGTTTCTGCCTAATTTAACATTTTGCTCACCTTTTTACCTTACTTGATTGTACTTAAAATCCGGCCTCTAATAATAAGAAATGGCGCCAAATTTGAAAAATAAAACATCCTTGCATTTCAGTACGAAAACAAAATGATCCATTAAAAATGGTTTTTAAAAAGGTCGCACATCTGAAAAGTTCAGTTCTATCTAATGTGAAGCCAATAAATTTCGGGTGGGGGGCTGCAGCCCCCTAGCCCCCACCCTGGTTACGGGCCTGCTCAAGATTTCCTAGGAACTTCAAGCGATGATTCATGCAATTTCGCGTGTAAATGTTCGAAATGTTCGAAAAAATTCGAATATTTGAGATTAAATCGAACATTTGGGCATAAAATCAGATTAGAACAATAAAAAACATTTATTATGCATAAATTATGGGTTAAAATCTTAAGTTTTTAATTTTTTTTTTCGAAAATTCTTATAACTCGAAAATATACTTTGTCTGAAAATTTTAATTTCGTTTTTCAAAACATGTTAAAGGTTGTTGAAGCTTGAATTTTTTTACTAAAAAATTAAATTTTTTTCTATGAATTTCAAATTCAAAGGCGAAATTTCGAGAGCAAAAAAGGACGCCTTGAGAAAAAGATTCATTTTAAAGTGTTAGATTCTTAAGTATTTCTAGAAATTTAAATTTCAAGTAATAATTCGGTTAAACTCCTAAAAAAAAATGAAATTTTTTAGTGATTTTTCGAGATTAATATCGAACTATAAACTACATAAACTCGAAATTTTAATTTTTCTTATTAGATCAAGTATGACTTTCTTTAAACGTTGAGTTTTGAGTTTCAGCTTTAAATTTTTAATTTGTTCTCTAAAATTCAATTTTAAAACTTGAAACTAGACTTTGTTCTGAACATTTTTGAATTTCGTCTTTTTAAATTTTGGACTTTAAGCCTTAAATTACAATAATATACTTAACCTCTCGAAATGTAAATATATTGTCGAAATTTCATTTCAAAATTCAATTTATTTAAATAGATTTAAATTGTTATTTTTTGGACTATTTTCCCAAGCTTTGGCGTTTCATTATAAATTTGAAAATTTGAGAATATATTCTTCTATTTTAATTTCTAATTTCTCATTTTTTATTTTTAAGTTTCGACTTTTTTTGAAACTCTGCAGTTTAAATTTATAAATTGTATCCATTTTCTTCGAAAATTTCAACTTTAAAAACGAAATAGGTATTTTATTTATTTATTAGATCTCGAATTCGTTTTATGAATCACAAGATCTTTTGAAAATCCTAAGTTTTCTCTTAAAATTCCGAACTTAAAATTAAACTTAGAAGTTTCGGCCTAAAGTAGTTAGAAACAATTTAAAATATCCTAGAATATACAGGGTGTTACAAAAGTCCGGGCCGCTACTTCAGGAACATATTCTACACATTAAAATATGAAAAATATTGAAATACATTTTTCCCTTTAAATTGCCTCCTAACGGAGATATGACCATTTAAAGATGGCGCCCCTAAAGTGGTTTTTTTTACTACAAAAAGTTAACGGTTAGTAGCAAAGTCATGAAATTGGGCAAGCAGTTAAAGAATTGGATTAGGCATATTCTCATGTAACATATTTTTTAAATAAGCAGTAGCGTGGTGTGTAGGGGGTTGCCCGCGATTATTTTTTGCCGTAACTTTTTTGTATTGCAATATTTCGACACAAAAGTGCCATGATCGTAAAAAGCAACATTTTTTATACAAAAAAGATACTCTTTCTCAAAGTCGCTAAAAGTAACCGTTTCCGAGAAAAAAGCGTTTAAACAAAATTGTTGCATTTATTAGAATTCGTTTTGCAAATTTCTAATTTATCCACTACTAACTGCATTGATATAAAAATAGTACAAAATTAAGAAAAAAAAATCAAAACAAGTGTTCGAAATTACTGCCCCCTGCAGCAATACCTTGCTCGGCTCGTCTTCTAAGGGAACTCCTTACTCTTTCGCAAATGCCTGGTGTATTGTGAATCTGGTTGAACCCATTTTCAATTCGTTTACGAAGATCATTGATATTGTCAACTGGTGTGGAGTAGACGATCTGCTTTAGATGTCCCCATAAGTAGAAATCGAGTGGGTTGAGGTCAGGAGATCTAGCTGACCATGGTATCGGACCTCCTCGACCTATCCATCGTTGATGATAGTTGTTATTCAAAAATTCCCTAGCAACTGCACTAAAATGGGCAGGTGCCCCATCGTGCATTATCCACATTCGCTGTCTTGTTATGAGGGGAACATTTTCAAGTAACACGGGTAACTCTGTTTGCAAAAAATGTCTATATGATGCTGTTAACCTATGAGGTAAAAAAACGGTCCAATTATAGAGTCCCCTATTATTCCTCCCCAAATGTTAAGTGAAAAATGTTGCTGATGTCTCGACTGAATAACTGCATTGGGATTTTCAACTTGCCACTGATGCATGTTGTGAAAGTTAAGTATCTCGTTTCTGGTAAAACCCGCTTCGTCCGTAAATAATATGAGCGATGGAAAGTTCTCATTTTCAGCGATCTTATGCAATAGCCAGTTGCAAAATTCTATTCTTGGAGGATAATCAGCAGCAAGTAACTCTTGCACTCTTTGAAAATGATAGGGGTAAAATTGGTATAATTTCAAAATTCGCTAGATAGTTACGTGATTTACTCCTTCGGCTAAAGCAAGTTGTCTAGTGCTGACACATGGATCTTCTTCAACTCGCTGAAGCACACGCTCCTCTAAATTTGGAAGGCCAAACGCAGAAGTTGCTAATTAGCAACTTCTGCGTTTGGCCTTCCAATACGTTCGCCTTTGAAAACAAAATTTCCTGTTTCATATAAACGAGCATGAATTTTCTGGAACAATTTTTCTCCTGGTAGGTGTCTATTAGGAAAACGTTCAGCATAAAGCCGTCTTGCTTCAGCACGATTACAATTTGCAAGCCCGTACATTAAATGCATATCGGCCATTTCTTGATTTGAATAGTCCATTTTATCAAAATAATGAAAAGTTAAAAAACTACTACACTTACTATTGACAACAAAAACTGCTAAAGTTTACAGCTTACGACCAAATTTTATCAGTGACACAACGTCAATCTCTGGCAGATATTGTCAAGTACAATTGTTTTCTTTACGATCAGTTTGCATGACCAACTTATTTTTTCTTATACAAATTAGTTAGAATTTCGAAGACGGGATAGGATTATTTAAACGCCTTTTTCTCGGAAACGGTTACTTTTAGCGACTTTGAGAAAGAGTACCTTTTTTGTATAAAAAATGTTGCTTTTTACGATTATGGCCCTTT
The DNA here is from genome assembly GCA_028583605.1 of Dastarcus helophoroides. Taxonomy (NCBI): domain Eukaryota; kingdom Metazoa; phylum Arthropoda; class Insecta; order Coleoptera; family Bothrideridae; genus Dastarcus; species Dastarcus helophoroides. Next base: position 48,981,974 of record CM053326.1, on the reverse strand, counting down.
TGTGTCGAAATATTGCAATACAAAAAAGTTACGGCAAAAAATAATCGCGGGCAACCCCCTACACACCACGCTACTGCTTATTTAAAAAATATGTTACATGAGAATATGCCTAATCCAATTCTTTAACTGCTTGCCCAATTTCATGACTTTGCTACTAACCGTTAACTTTTTGTAGTAAAAAAACCACTTTAGGGGCGCCATCTTTAAATGGTCATATCTCCGTTAGGAGGCAATTTAAAGAAAAAAATGTATTTCAACATTTTTCATATTTTAATGTGTAGAATATGCTCCTGAAGTAGCGGCCCGGACTTTTGTAACACCCTGTATATTGAAACAAAGTCCCTATTATATAAATCTATCTGTAAAGAGGCTCCAACTATTTGCAATCAATTTAATGGAATTCCAACACTGCAATAATCATGTGCTTACTCATCTTACAAAATTGCAAATATATTTTCCAGGGCTTCGAACCGTTATTTTTTTCTTTCCAGTTTTCGGTTTTCGCTCCAGCAAAAAATTTATGTCGGTTCAGTTCCGGTTTTCGTTACGACAGAAATAACAGTTTTTTCCGGTTTTCGGTTTTCGATTCAGTTCCGAGTGACTCATTTTTTTGATTTTTCAAAATTGTTTCGAATTAAAAATTGATTTTTCAACATAATTTGGCAACTGTTATGTATTTTTTTTTCTTTAATATTACATCTAACTGTTTTGATCTTGCCTAAAAAAAAAGGAAAGTATTTGTTATTTTTCAAATTAAAAATTTCAAGCTGAAATCTAGAATTTTGAGTTCAATTTGAGTTGAAATTTCAACAAAAACCTGAACTTTATAAAACACTAAATTGCATTTTCGGGTTTAGAAATTTTAAATTATTCTTCATTGTAGACTCTTGATCGGAAACATTATCATTATTAATTTTATTTAATAATGATAATATTTCCAAACTGGGTTGCAGAAATGTTAAATTTAAGTTTAAACTCGGAATTTTCATAAAAATCTTAAATTTATATACACAAGAGTTAAAAAGTCCTGGAATATACGAAATTTGGCGATTAAAATCGAAAATTTGAGACTTCTTTTGCAAGTAGAATGCAACCTAGACTACAAATTCATGCAGCCCTCCATGCGTTTATAGTGGTGAATATCATCAATAGACAGCTGAACTACCAACAGTTGAAACACTGCCACCTAGCGAAGCGATTGCTCTCTAGGAACAATTTCCCAGAAGTCAAGGATTCTAATGCACAGACCAATAGGTTTGAACATTTATTAGATTCGAAGTTTGGAAACCAAATACCGGTTTCGATCTTGTTAGATATTGTCAGTTTGGTATATCCAACTCGAATGCTAACAAATGTTCCGACAAGTAAGTACTAAAACATTCACAGACGTGTAGCGTGTGACTCTTAGTACTACCACCTATTGGTCCATAGAGAAACTATGGCCATCGCCAACAATGTCGTATGTAGTAGAATGCAACCTAGAATACAAATTCATGCAGCCCTCCAGGCGGCGTGTATAGTGGCGAATCATAGGTAGCTGAACTACCAACAGTTGAAACACTGCCACCTAGCGAAGCGGTTGCTCTCTAGGAACAATTTCCCAGAAGACAAGGATTCTGATGCACAGACCAATAGGTCATTTGTTAGCATTCGAGTTGGATATACCAAACTGACGAGATCTAATAAGATCGAAACCGGTATTTGGTTTCTAAACTTCAAATCTAATAAATGTTCAAACCTATTGGTCTGTACATTAGAAGACTTTTCTTTCATAATTTTGGTTTTCTAACGAAGTTTTGACTTTGATTCGCCTTTTCTAACAGAACTGATTTTTGTAGTTTTGACCCTGTGCTCTTGAACTTTGGCTTAAAAATAACAATTCAAACAAAAAAAAATGAGAAAGACCAAAAAATATAAAATGAAAAATTTTAATTTGAGATTTTGATGAAACGGTCAAAATTTCGACAAAAGAACTTCAAAATTTAACAGAAGAATTTTTAAAATTTATACCTTAATTTAAAAATATTGACCTTAAACCCAAATATTTTTTTCTCTGAAAATGTTGCTAAAAACTTTAAAATTTCTAAAAAATAAAATTTTCCAGAAAGTGTTGGTACCTTCTTTCGATATTTTAAGTTTTTTCTTTTGAAGTTTCAAATTTAAACTTGTATGTACTTGTTATTTTAATTTGTTTCTCTAAAATTTTGATTTTAAATATAATTTAGTCTTTCTCTATTGCGAATAACCATTTTTATGACATGTTGACTTTTATTCTTTAGTTGTAGATATTTTTTTCGAAATTTTCAGTTAAGACTCGGGTTATAAGTTTAAGTTTGATATTTTCGAGTTTTACCTCGAAAACTTAAAATTTTAAGGACTTGAAACTGTGGGATTAATGTCGAAAGATTGTAATCATAAATTTAGTTAGTTTTTCTTCAAAATTTAAACTTTTTCCAAAAATGTTAATTTCCCTCTTTAAATTTGGATATTCATTTAAAATTTTGAAGTAAGAATCAAAATAAAAAATAACATAAAGTATTCAAATTCAAATTAGCACTTTTGCATTTGAAATCTAACTTCTTCAACTAATTAACATTTCTATTATGTGGAATTCTTCAATATTCAAATCTGTTACACTTTATTACTTTATCAATAAAGTTTAATAGTTATAAATCTAAACTTCTTAAAACTCTGGAAATAACGGTTTTCAAAATCTGTTAAAATGTGTTACAGCTTGCATTTTTCTTCAATTTCTAAGTTCTCGTTTTTCATTTGTAAATTTCGACTTTTTTTGAAACTCTTCAGTTTAAATTTATAAATTATGTTCATTTTCTTCTAAAATTTCAACTTTAAAAATAAAATAGGGTATCGTATTCAATTCGCTTTATGAATGATGAGATTTTTTGAACATTTTGAGTTTTCTGTCGAAATTTCAAACTTACACTTAAAATAGAAGTTTCGGTCTATTTTGGGCCGAAACCAAAACTAACTTACTGGCGTATGTTACTGATATCTGTAACTTAGCTATGGAACAACATGATGAGGCTAGGATTGTGGCATTGGATATCTCAAAAACCTTCAAAAGAGTCTGGCACCGATTTCTTCTCGCCATATTAACCTCCTACGGTCTTCCTTTTAGACTCTGTCATTTCATATCCAGTTTTCTCGCTGACAGATCTCTTCAGGTCGTCGGCGATGGCATCTTATACATTTGCGATTAATGCTGGAGTGTCTCATGGGTCTGTTCTGCCTCCTACTCTGTTTCAGTTACAGATAAACGATCTCTTAGCTTCAACTTCCAATCTGATATACAGCTGCGCTGGTGTCATCTTTTATCTCCGAGAAACCATTATCCGTCGCTGCTTTAGTTCGACTAAGGGAACAGCGGATGCAGATAATTAATCGGGATCTCGAAATCATTCTGGAATGGGGTAAGAAACATCTGGTCGACTTCAACGCTTCAAAAATTCAAGCCGCGGTTTTCTCTAAGAAAACATCAAGGGATAATACAACAAATATACTAATGGGCGGTAAAATCCTCCCGATGGAATCTAATCTGTCTATCCTAGGAGTGAATGCGAGAACTAACTTCTCTTGGGACGATCATGTGAACGCCATTGCCAAATCCGCCTCTCAGAAGCTAGGATTTCTTTTTAGAGATAAAAAGTACTTCACATCCCATCAGCTACTCACACTATTCAAAGCTCAAGTTAGGCCAACACTAGCCAATACTGTTCTCATTTTTGGAGTTCACCCCCCACTTTATCTCTTTTGGATTCAATTCAAACTAAACTGCACAGAAATTCAAAGAACAGCGTAATAATTGATGACGAGAGTTTGACCGATTCTCTCGAAATACTAGGGCATAGGCGGATGGTTGGTAACTTGTCTTTTTTCTACAAGTACTATCATGGAAGATGCTCGCTGAAATTATTAGGATTGATCCCCCCCACCCCAAGGTGATTTATCTCTTTTCTACAAGTACTTTCATGGAAAATGCTCATAGGAATTAAAAGGATTGATCCCTCCCCCAAGGGCATAATTTTCGAGGCATACAAGACAGAAGCAGCAAATTCCTGTGCGGTCCAGCTTGACACAGTGAAGACATCTGTTTAAGGAGGCTCTTTCTTTTGTAGGATTCCCAAGCTATGGAACTCGTTACCGAAGGGGATTTTCCCCAAAAATTACAACCTCTCCTTGTGTAAGAAGGCGGTTCATCGCCACCTATCCTTGTTTCCACCTCCTACTCGCGACGCTTGGAAGACATAATAGGGTTATCCTTTGCGAGTGGATTGAACATTAAAAAAATATCCGGTTTTTTGTCGAAACAGACCGAAACAAAAATTGAAACCGAAACTTCGCTCGGTCTCTAAAAATATAGAAATATAGATTAGATTATATATGAGTCGTTTCGTGTTTCTCTTCGTCCACCCCGCACCTCGACCTAAGGAGATCTTTTGTGCATACCATGATCTATGTAGTTCTCTCTATGTAGAAGTTTAATATGGACCGGGGATTGAGTTTTTCCACATCTGAGAGGTCTAAGAACGCCCATCCAAGTTGGACGTGCCTTTTGCGTGCAAGCGCTTCGCACTTACATAGCACAAGTTCTGCAGTCTCCGCAGCTTCTGCGCAAAAGCGACATTCGTCTGTTTCAGCCTGACCCATTTTATTCTTCATGGTAGACCCTTATTGACCGGAAATATTATGTTTTTTTCAATTTGTTTAACATTTCTTCCAAACTGGGCCGAAGAAATGTTAAACAAAAATTGAAAAAAAACTGACCCATTTTCTTGAGGTGGTACCTCATAGGGCAATGTCCTGTTAAGAGGCCAGTTAGGATCCTCAATTCGGATTTGCTGAGTTCTAAGTAGACCTTTGTCTTTTCAAACGTTCCAGATATGAATCCTTTCGTCTGCCGTAGACCTGGATATAATCTCCAGTGGGAGATTCTTGACTTTGTTTCCCATTTTTCGACCTTACAGTTGATTTGACTTTTAGAAAAACCAAAAGCCGGTTCAGGTCCGAGAAATGATGATGCAGATCCTTCTCTAGCGAGTTGGTCCGCAACCTCATTTCCTTGTATTCCTTTGTGCCCTGGCACCCACTTAAGGCTGATCCTCTTGGGTTTAGCCAGTTGCTTTAACGTTTGTTGAGAGTCCCAAACTAGTTTGGATTTGACAAGGCAGCTGTTGAGAGCCTTTATTGCCGCTTGGCTGTCAGAGTTAATGTAGATCTTTGTTCCTTTCAGGCTTCTTCGAAGACACTCGTAGGCGCAGAGTTCTATTGCATGTATTTCAGTTTGAAAGATAGTTGGGTCTTTTCCTAAGGCTTTAGAAAACCTATAACTAGGGCCCTAAATTCCCACTTCAGTCCCATGTGCTGTCTTTGATTCAACTGTAAACCAGATGGATAATTTGTGTTTTTCTTCAGGTACTGATTGAGTGTTAGTGTGGCTATCTAAGTCCACCTCAAGGGAATGACCAAATTCGTACCTGGGTTGCATGTAATCAACCGATTTTGCTAAAATCACCGGGCTACATTCCTTGAGAATTCCCATGTGACCGGCGAAGTCTCCTTCTTTAAATGGTTTTAATTGCAGTAATCTTGAGGCTCCTTTGATCGCTTCCCTCTTCACTAAAAGGTCGAGAGGAGTTGGACCTAGCATTGCCTCCATTGCTGCTGTTGGGCAGGTGTTCATTGCGCCTGTTAAGCCCAGATATGCATACCTTTGAATTATGTTCAGTTGGTTTTGTGCTGTCTTTTTCATTATTTTTGACCACCATACTAAAGAAGCGTATGTGATCGGGGGTGTAATTATCATCCTATATGACCAATAGATCATTTTCGGTTTCAGACCCCAGGTTTTGCTGAACAATCTGCGGCATGTCCAGAACACTATCGTGGCTCGCTTGATTATTCCAGTCAAATGAGAATTCCAGGTGAGCTTTTGGTCTAGGACTATTCCTAGATATTTAGTCTCACTTGAGAAGTTAAGTTAAGCTCCATTCATAGTGGGTGCTGTTAGATTTAGCTTCCTTCTCTTCGTGAAAGGAATTATAATTGTTTTATTTGGGTGTACACTTAACCCTTGGTTTGAACACCAGTTGTTAATGCTGTTCGGGGCTTTTTGCATTAAATCCGACAGGATTTTATCGCTTTTGCCCCTGATAATGACAGTAATATCATCTGCATAACCTATTGCTTCAACGTCCGAGTAATGCAGTATATTTAGGAGGTCATCAACCACGATGGACCAGAGCAGTGGAGATAAAACACCTCCTTGGGGGACAACCCCTTGCTGCGCTTACTGTGGCCGAATCATTGCCTAAGGTTGCTTTGATCCTCCTACCATTTAACATGGAGACAATCCAGTCGATTGTAGGTTTCTCAAAACCTTTTTTGATATCTGCTGCTTTTATGGATTCATATAAGGTGTAATCAAAAGCACCCTCTATGTCTATAAATCCACAAAGAACTATTTCTTTGTTTGAGTGTGCACTTTCTATCTTTTTGACAAGATTGTGTATGGCTGTCTCTGTGGATTTGCCTTCTTGATAGGCAAATTGATTATCATGAAGCGGATTCTTTGACAGTACTTCGCTTCTAATGTGTTGGTTCATAGGTTTCTCCATTGTTTTAAGGAGAAATGACAGACTAATGGGTCTATATGATTTAGGCTGCGCAGACGGTCGTTTGCCTGCCTTTGGTATATAAACCACATTTACGTCTCTCCAGCTTATTGGAATGTTGCTTAACGTGTAACTAGCTTTGAAAATTGTAGCTAGTGGATTTATAGAAATATAGATAGAAATTTGAAACTATCCTCTTAGCCTAATATTTATAAATACTGATATACAAGCTTGTTTAATGTTTATTTGGTAAAGTAAATAGAACATTATTACACTTTGGCATTTAACGAGTTCAGTTCATTTATTGCCCAATAATCTCTAAATTTCATAGACAGATTATTAACTGCGTGACGCATATATGTCTGGTTTAATTCTTAAACTGAATTTTTTGAGGTGTCATTCATTTCATTAGCAATTCCAATCGAAAAATTGCAAGCTTCTTATTATTTTGTTTAGTAATATGCTGACAGCTGACACTATTACCTAAGAAATAATTGATTTATATAATTGATAAAATGGATCAGTCAGGCCCGCTGAGAGATGGGAGTAAACGGGGCAAAGGTATGTTTATGTTAATAACAATGAAAAAAAAATGGGACCAACTTTTGGCTTTTTTCTGGAAGCTTGCAGTTTTAAGTCAAAAATGTTCAATTCAGAGTTAAAAGTCGAAAATTTAACTAGCTTTAAAACCAAGTTCGGTAATAAGCACTTTAGGTTTTACTAACAATTTTTGAGTTTTATTACATCGTTCTTCCATTATTTGGCAGAGAGACAGAGTTTGCCTTATAGAACTAAGCAACGGCATAGAGTGTTTGGATTTGTGGAATGGTATGATGAGTTATAGTTTTTTAGTTATTAAAAATGATGTACATTTTTACAATGGTGTTATTTACATTCGAATAATTCGCTTAGGAGCAGAGTTTGCTCGGGATGGCTCTATTATTTAAACAATCAAGAAAAAGTTAAATATCAGATTCTATCTTAGTTTTAAAGTTTCTGATGGTCAATTTGGCAAATGCGTGGGGCGAAATTGTGATGTGCCGCTACCACTATATGAACTAGTCACTAGTTGATAAAATGTCGAGTTCACTAGTTACTGGTAACTCGATATTTTATCAAAAGTCTCCGTAGATGGTCAAAAAATTATTCGAATACCTTCTTTTAAACGCATATCAGGCAAATAATTATTTCATGCTTCCAATGGTAAGGTATTTTCATTGTTTTTCAAATTATTAGATTATTCCAATGACTCATAATGCAGCAACCGTAGTTGTCACCTTAAATGTGTTTTGATTTAGATTTAGTATACATGTGATTTTGTGGCTTTTTCGTGAATAAAATTGGGTGAATACTTTAGTAAAATTATTAGTTTTATGAGATGAAAATACTTGGAACAAGTGGCAACCGTATCTCAATGAATATTAATGGCCCGTAACTTCGGAAATACTCGAGCTTTGAGCAAATTATTTTCTTATCTGGAAAGCTCTATGGATCGTAGAGCATAATTTGGATGGACCAATAACACTATGATTTCACTGGTTCACATTTACGCTACAATAAGCTATCTAACAAAGTCTTGCATAGTCTAGGCCTCAATTAAAAAAAACTTTTATAAATTCTTGTTTTAACAACAATATATTTGGTATATTTTAACTGTGATTTAAAAATACGACCTAGAAAACCAAATAATTTTTACAATGTAAGGATATTGTAAAAAATATTAATCAATTTACAAGTTATATTCGGTTTGTTTACAGGTACTCCCGGCCAATGCTAACAGCGGCTGGGGTATTCACGATTATTATCATGGTAATAGGAGTTATAGGGAATTCGTTAACAGTTGTCGCCCTATTCAGAAACGCCAAAATGCGCACAGTCGCCGCAGCGTTTATATCAAGGTAAGCGATAGTAAATAATATAATTTTTATCAACATTCGTTTGATTTTAGTCTCTGCGTATCCGATCTTCTGTTTTGTTTTCTTGTTCTTCCCTTCGCTGCTAGTCAATTCTTCCATGGTACGTGGATCCATGGAGATATTCTTTGCTCAATGGTGCCAGCGATGCGTTATGGATGCGTTGGAGTGTCCTTACTAAGTGTGGCGACGATCTCCGTGAATCGTTACATTCTAATAGCATGGCCACATTTATATCCGAAGATTTTCACCAAAGTTAAAGTAGCACTGTATATCGGCTTCATTTGGATATTTAGCTACGGTTTGCAAATTCCAACCATCTTTGGTATTTGGGGTACATACGGATTCGATGAAAAATTAGGAACCTGTTCCATAAAGAAAGATCAAAATGGACATAGTTCAAAAACTGTGCTATTTATTTGTGGTTTTGCATTCCCTTGTATTATTATTGTGATATGTTACGCAACAATATATTTTGTTGTTTGGAAATCTCACAGGCGGATGCAGCAGCACAATTCCAATTCTACAAATTACAAAAGAAGTGAAATGCATATTACCAAGATGGTCTTAGTTATATTTGTTTGTTTTGTTGTATGCTATTTACCAATCGCTATCGTCAAAGTTTTTGATGAAGACGTTAAACATGCTCCTTTACATGTAATAGGTTATTTATTAATATATTTATCAGCGTGTGTTAACCCTGTAATATACGTAACTATGAATAAGCAGTATAGACAGGCCTACCTGAATACTGTTAAATGCAATTTTGTTAATAATATAGATTCTGTAAATACTCAACAGCCTCCACCAAGCAAAACTCATATGTCTGTTACCTTTTTAAAAAATATGGTCAATCATTCCCCGAAGGTATGACATTTATTAACATTTATAATTGTTATTTGAGATGCCAAAGATAATGTAGATATGTGTAATGCATTTGACCTGTTAAAAATTCATGAAATTATTTATAGGATACATGAATATATACTATACTCTGTTCACCCAAGTGATATAGTTAGGCTACATCTGAAAATCCCTTTATCACTTACACCGAAAGAGTTTGGTTGATTTCTTAGTAAAGTTGATTTATTTCTTGATATCGTTTGAACCTGTCTTTTTTAAGGGGGAATGGTCCAACTGTAGCTGTTGAGTGAACAAAGTATAATTAATTTCCCCATACTTTTAGTTGTAATCAACATTGTGATACTATATTAGACTATTATTTTAATATTTAGTAATGTATAAGACTCCCATTTTTTATTCCAGTGATTAAACTGGTTAACCACAAGCGTTGACTAAATGGCCAACGCCACGAGTGATAAGATCCATCTAGTGTATTAGTATGTATGCAGAAATAATGTCACAGGAAAACCTTAGGTTTATTAACTGATTTGGAAACATCGCAAACCACAAAGACTCATGCATAATGATAACGAAGTATTAACCAAATATAAATATGTAAATCACAACTATTGAGGATGTTTACGTGCATTTAAAAACGGTCAGATAAAAAAAATATTCATTTTTGGATCATTATATTATTTTTCCTTTTTCAGACATACTTCATTAAACATTTAGAATGTAGAGATCATAAATTGTTACATAATTATCGAATCATTGCATATTATGACAAGTATTATTATAATTAATAATTTACATCGACATATATTTCTTTTTCCATAAATAGTACAAAATTTAAATACGATCCAAAACCTTAAATGTAATTATTACCTTATATTAAGGCATAAACTGTTAGATTTCTTTTTATTATATTATGTATATTTACAGTTGAAATAGATAATAAATGATTTTTTACAAAACTGTTGCATGACATGTTATTATAAGAAAACCTATGAGGTTGGTCGACGGTAAAATCCTTCCGATGGGATCTAATCTATCTATCCTAGGAGTGAATGCGAGCACCAACTTCTCTTGGGACCATCATGTGCGCGTCATTGCCAAATCCGCCTCTCAGAAGCTAGGCTTTCTTTTTAGAGCTAAAAAGTACTTCACATCTCATCACCTACTCACACTAAACAAAGCTCAAGTTAGGCCAACACTAGTCAATAAGGTTCTCATGTTTGGAGTTCAGCCCCAAAACACACTTTAGATCTCCTGGATTCAATTCAAAGAAGAGCGATTCGCCTAATTGATGACGAGAGTCTGACCGATTCTCTCGAAACACTAGAGCACAGGCGTATGGTTGGTGACTTGTCTCTTTTCTACAAGTACTATCATGGAAGATGCTTGCAGGAACTAATAAAATTAATCCCCCCAAGGGCAAGATTCTTGAGGCGTACTAGAGAGTCGGAGACAGCAAATTCCTGTGCGGTCCAGCTTGACACAGCGAGGACTTCTGTCTACGGAGACTCTTTTTTCTATAGAACTTCCAAGTTATGAAACTTGTTACCGAAAGGAATTTTCCCCAAAAATTACAACTTATCCTTGTTTAAGAAGGCGGTTCATCGCCATCTATCTTTGTTTCCGCATCGTACTCGCAATGCTTTGAAAGCATTATGGGGTTACCCTATGCGAGCGGATTAAACTTAAAAAAAAAACCTCAGAAGTAGAGACTTTGTCTATGCTCCACCTGCATTGTTGCCAATTGTCAAATTTAAATAAGTGGAACATTCATGTGATTCGCGGCTATTCGCGATACCTAAAATTTTGCTTCGAAATTGCGAGTTGAAGTTTCTCTTAAATCTTAAAACAGGATTTTTTTCGTCTCGATTGTTTCTTAAAATTTCGAGTACATGAAATAGAGACTTTTTTTCAAAAATTTTTAATTGATATCTTGATTTTTGAATTTCAAACTCAAAATTTCAAGAAAATATGTAAAACGTTCTAAGCTTAACATCGAAAGTTTCTATATGCACAGACCAATAGGTTTGAACATTTATTAGATTCGAAGTTTGGAAACCAAATACCGGTTTCGATCTTGTTAGATCTCGTCAGTTTGGTATATCCAACTCGAATGCTAATAAATGTTCCGACAAGTAAGTACTAAAACTTTCACAGGCGTCGAGCGAGTGACTTTTTAGTACTACCACCTATTGGTCCATAGAGAAACTATGGCCATCGCCAACAATGTCGTATGCAAGAAGAATGCAACCTAGACTACAATATACCAAACTGGATATACCAAACTGACGAGATCTAACAAGATCGAAACCGGTATTTGGTTTCCAAACTTCGAATCTAATAAATGTTCAAACCTATTGGTCTGTGCATATAGAATCCTCGTCTTCTGGGAACTCTCCTAGAGAGCAACCGCTTCGCTAGGTGGCAGTGTTTCAACTGTTGGTTTGTAGTCTAGGTTGCATTCTTCTTGCATACGACATTGTTGGCGATGGCCATAGTTTCTCTATGGACCAATAGGTGGTAGTACTAAAAAGTCACTCACTCGACGCCTGTGAAAGTTTTAGTACTTACTTGTCGGAACATTTATTAGCATTCGAGTTGGATATACCAAACTGACGAGATCTAACAAGATCGAAACCGGTATTTGGTTTCCAAACTTCGAATCTAATAAATGTTCAAACCTATTGGTCTGTGCATATAGAATCCTTGTCTTCTGGGAACTCTCCTAGAGAGCAACCGCTTCGCTAGGTGGCAGTGTTTCAACTGTTGGTAGTTCAGCTACCTATGATTCACTATACACGCCTGGAGGGAGGGCTGCATGAATTTGTAGTCTAGGTTGCATTCTTCTTGCATCGAAAGTTTGAAAAATCAAACTTTTGAGAGGAGAGGTAAAATGGTAAAGCATTTCAAAAAAATTTCGATAAATTTTGATGTCACTTTTTACCGTGTTCATTTATATTTTTACGAAAAAAATGATGTAGATTAAATCGAAAATTGTTTTAGATAGCTCAACGTTTCCAAAACTATTTTTATCCTGACTCGGTTATTTTTATGCTTCCCCTTCGTGACCCACTAAATTTTAATCATATTAAAACTTTGTTTTTACCCTCAAAATTTCGACCTCATTTTAAGGTTAGGAAGGAGGTGTTTTATCTTCACTGCTGTGGTCCATCGTGGTTGATGACCTCCTAAATATAGTGCATTACTCGGGCATTGAAGCAATAGGTTATGCAGATGACATTACTGACATTATCAGGGGCAAAAACGATAAAATTCTGTCAGATTTAATGCAAAAAGCCCCGAACACCATTAACAACTGGTGTTCAAACCAAGGATTAAGTGTAAACTCAAATAAAACAATTCTAATTTCTTTCACGAAGAGAAGGAAGCTAAATCTAACAGCTCCCACTATGAATGGAGTTCAACTCAACTTCTCAAGTGAAACTAAATATCTAGGTACAGTCCTAGACCAAAAGCTCACCTGGAATCCTCATTTGATTAGAATAATCAAGCGAGCCCCGACAGCGTTCTGGACATGCCGCACATTGTTCAGCAAAACCTGGGGTCTGAAACCGAAAATGATCTATTGGTCATATAGGATGATAATTACACCCCTGATCACATACGCTTCTTTAGTATGGTGGCCAAAAATAATGAAAAAGACAGCACAAAACCAACTGAACGTAGTTCAAAGGTATGCATGTCTGGGCATAACAGGCGCAATGAAGACCTGCCCAACAGCAGCAATGGAGGCAATGCTAGGTCTAACTCCTCTCCATCTTTTAGTGAAGAGGGAAGCGATCAAAGGAGCCTCAAGATTACTGCAATTAAAACAATTTAAAGAAGGAGATTTCGCTGGTCACATGGGAATCCTCAAGGAATGTAGCCCGGTGATTTGAGCAAAATCGGTTGATTACATGCAACCCAAGTACGAATTTGATCATTCCTTTGAGGTGGATTTAGATAGCCACACTGACGCTCAATCAGTACCTGAAGAAAAACACATATTATCCATCTGGTTTACAAATGGATCAAAGACAGCACATGGGACTGAAGTGGGAATTTATGGCCCTAACTGTAGGTTTTCTAAAGCTTTGGGAAAAGACTCAACTGTCTTTCAAACTGAAATACATGCAATATAACTCTGCGCCTACGAGTGTCTTCGAAGAAGCCTGAAAGGAACAAAGATCTACATTAACGCTGAGAGCCAAGCGGCACTAAAGCCTCTCAGCAGCTGCCTTGTCAAATCCAAACTAGTTTGGGACTGTCAACAAACGTTAAAGCAACTGGCTAAACCCAACAGGATCAGCCTTAAGTGGGTGCCAGGGCACAAAGGAATACAAGGAAATGAAGCTGCGCTAGAGAAGGATCTGCATCATTATTTCTTGGACCTGAACCGGCTTTTGGTTTTTCTAAAAGTCAAATCAACGAGGTCAAAAATGGGAAACAAAGTCAAGAATCTCCCACTGAAGATTATATCCAGGACTACGGCAGGTGAAAAGATTTATATCTGGAACGTTTGAAAAGACAAAGTCTACTTAGAACTCAGCAAATCCGAATTGAGGTTCCTAACCGGCCTCTTAACAGGACATTGCCCTATGGGGTACCACTTCAAGAAAATGGGTCAGGCTGAAACAGACCTATTCCGCTTTTGCGCAGTAGCTGCAGAGACTGCAGAACATGTGCTATGCAAGTGCGATGCGCTTGCACGCAAAAGGCACGTCCAACTTGGATGGGCGTCCTTAGATCCCTCAGATGTGAAAAAACTCAATCCCAGGTCCACGATAAACTTCTACAAGATTTTAAACCTGGGAACTACATAAATCAGGGTATGCACAAAAGATCTCCTTAGGTCCAGGTGCGGGGTGGACGAAGAGAAACACGAAACGACCCATATATAATCTACTCTAATCTAAGGTTAGGAACAGAGACTAAATAGACTGAACGTTTCAATGTTGTCTCATGCGTACAGTTGAAGCTAAAATCCGGGGAAGTGGGGAGGTGCATTCCACTATTCTTTGATATGGTCGGATTAAGTAAAATTTATAAATAACAAACTTGCCGCGTACCGGTTCTAGCGATTTAGATGAAACTTTAGAATTAGGGGCTTTTGGACCAATAGGATAATTTTTATAAGTGCTTTTTGGTAAAAGTTCAGGTGAACTATTTTCAAAGACATCTTGGTTTAATAGTAAAATGATTTTCTTTCAATACGCGACGCCTGTGTACAATATTGTTAAGCCGGTGCTGTAAACACGTCATGATTGCAGTGAAATGGCGACGCTTTATATATTTTATTTTTACCTACCCAAAGAATGAAACTCTTGATTTTCCTTCACTAATGTGTTCACTGAGGTTTCAACAATGATCCACAAGACACTTCCCCATATTTACAGCCCATTTTCTTTAAAAAAAAATTTACAGATTTCGCAATCCTTGCAACCAACGGAGACATTGGAAATGATAACAGGGTATTTACAAATTTCAAAGACAACGCTTGGCAGTTGATTCGGAATGATAAATAAGTACGAATTACGAAAAAAAAAATAATAAAAAATGTTTACTTTTTGAATTGCAGACTTTCAAAGTTGTTATAAAAAATAATATAATTAATAATTTCATAACCTCTTTACCGTTCGTGTTGAAATATGAAACCTTTATTTATTTAAATTATTAAGGCTAGAATCTTGGTGACGTCGACCCTTGTGTTATCCGACACCCCTTGAAATTCGCCACGACAATTATCTATGTATCTTCGAAGTAGTAAATAATAATAATTACATAAAATATGTATTGATTTACAACAATACGTATTACGTTTAGTTTTTATTTTTTTATAGCTGATTAAAATGTCGTTAAGGCTGACTGTGTTGAAAGTGCTTGCAAATGTGTCTTACACCACATGGCCCTTCACAGTTTGTTTGAACCCCCTGGTTGGATAAGTAGTACATTTCAGAAATTTGTCATTCCGATAAGTGGTTCTTAGATATTCTGTCATCCCTATTTTTTTCAAGTTTAAGAATCATTTTATTGACACTGAATGTGCCTTCTTTCCTTTTTGAAAGGCAACGTTACAATGAATAGACCACAGGGTGCTCGTAAGTAGTAATTGTCTTGAAAGTGTTATTCCTGGCCTTTTCTTCTTGGGATAAAACTATTTTGTCTTCAGTTTCCTCTTGATCCTAACATTTATTGCCCCGGTCATGTAATTGTTTTTCCTGACAAGAATTTATGGTCTTTGAATTGTATGTCATTTTTTTGTTTCTTTGAATGGACTTTTAAATGACCAGCTGCATTCAACCCAATTTGGTTTCTTGAAAATGAAGTTAATTTTTTCTGATTTCAATGGAATTTCTAATTACTCCCAAAATAAACTTGTTTCAGTTAATAAATCTATTTAAATTATTTCGCATTAAAATCAGGATCATCGAAAAAAACATTAGAGGTCAGTTGAATGGCAAATTTATCAATCTTAAAAATTGAAGTTGGTTTTGTGATTTTGTTTATCATATTATAGATCACACGTGAATTCGTTTAGATGTGATTTTATTCATATGTTACATTATTTCAAACTCTTTTAAAGAAACTTGCAATTTTTTAATTAATGCTAAAGTAATGATGTTCGCTTGACACCCTGGATTTAACAATGCTGGACATTGTTTAAAGTTACTGCACCTATTTCTAATTAAAACTAGAGCTGTACTGGTTGTACTGATTGCCATTTTCGCTTTGCATGATCGTTTAATTTTTCCGCTCTTATGGGAATAATAAATAAAATTAATTCCCTTTTTTTGCTAAAAGCTCTAAAACCTTTATTACAATTAATTAGTTGTCTTAGACCGGGTTGTGTGGTTCTTGTGAATTGAAAAATGTTTAGGACAGTTGTGACCTGTTCTTTTATTTTAAAGCCGTCTTGCAGCAACTCTATTGCATAATTAATTACTAATAATAATTGGCTGATAATGACAATGATTCAATAACGTCACTTGAATCTCCTTCCACAGAATCGCACAGATAATGAAATTTCTAAATATCAAAAATACGCTTGTCGTAATGAACTGACCACTTAAATGAATCTAAATACAAAAATGGGAAGCGATAAGGGCTTTAAATTAGCAACAGATATGGTATTGAATTATCTCGAGCCGTTTAATAATGACAGAGTGATTCTGATTGAATTAGTAAATTTCAATTTATGTCAGTTAAAATTTTATCGGATGTTCAAATGAAAAAGTCATCAAGGGTGCTCTAAGTTTTTTAGAAGAGAACGTAGCGAACCCGGTATTCGATTACTTATTGAAGATTTTGGTTGATCCGTCAAGGGTCATTTTGACATCTTATTTATTCAGAGAGGTTAAAATTTTCTAACCTAAAGAAAATCGTCTAGAAATCTATTTTACTCTTATTTTTACTCTTCTTTACAAAATTATGCGTTTATGCTTTCAAAATAATTATAAACACAAATTTTGGACTTTTCCGAAATTTAATAATTTTTTCCACAATTTCCAATTTTTTAAATTTTTACATTAAACTTGCAATTCTTGTGTTTTATCTTAAAACTTCGGATTTCAAACGGATTCAAAATTTGAACATCAGTCTTGCGAGTCTAACCCAAGATATTGCATTAAAAAAATAGATATAAAGTATTTTCTTGAAATTATGACTTTTTCACAAAATTCCTCAACCTTTCAAAATGTCATTTATTTTTCTTGAACTGTCAATAAATATTTACCTTTTGTTTGAAATTTTCATGCTAAATAATAAATTCTAAATATTTCTAAAGATTTTGACTTATTTTCGAAATTGTAATCTCAGCCTAAAAAATTCTTAAAATTATAAATATATAAACTCGAAAACTCAAGATCTTTTATCGAAATTTTGTAATGTCAACTTTTTTTTCGAAATTTAAGATCCCCTTTTTTATTAAATCGTGAGTAGTGGGTTTCCTCAAATTCTAAAATCCCAAAATTCAAACTTTACTTTCTACTCTTATTTCCAATATCAATAAAGGTTTCAACCAGTGTTAAAGCTTTAATTTTTTATTTTTAAGGTTTTAAATTTAATCTAGACTCTTTTTTAAGAACACAAGTCATTTATTTAAAACCTTGGCTTTAAATGAAATATTTTAATTTTTTTCAAATGATTTTGATTTAGTTGCAAAATTTTATCTTTAACCTCAAAATGTTGACATATGTTTTGAAATTTTAGAACATTATGAATTTTTTGAAATCCTGGAATATTTTCCTAAAATTATCTATTTTTTTACTGTTTTTCTCGCAAGTTTTCTGAATTCAAAATGTTGGCCTTATTTAGCAATTGTTTTTTATTTTCAACCTTAATATCGAAGTATTCGACGTGAGATTTCGAGTGAAAACTTGAATATTCAAATATTTTTCTTTCGATTTTTTTCTCTTTTTAGGATTATTTCTGCAATGTTTATCTTTTCTAAATTTACAGTTTCCATTAGCCAAGTTTCTTCTGAACGACCATTTTTTAAATAGAAATATACTCGTGGCTCTTGAAAGAAATATTTTAGTACAAAGCGAAAACAATGAAATATTTAAAAATATATTTAATCTACAAGCAAAAATTTGTCAACTTTATTGCAAAAGTAATTTACATTTATTTGAGCCCTAAAAATTATAGGTGCAGATATTTTACCACATTCGTTTACTGAGTACTTCAAGGTTTTCAAGACAGTACGTGAATTGGATTTAGGATAAGATTCTATAATGCACAGACCAATAGATTTGAACATTTATTAGATTTGAAGTTTGGTAACCAAATACCGGTTTCGATCTTGTTAGATCTCGTCAGTTTGGTATATCCAACTCGAATGTTAGGGTAAGAGTTTACAGCATAATAATGGAATTATAACCCCTCAGTTAAGGGCCGCTGACTTGGGTAGCCCGTGTAAACTTCAGAACCTTTAAGTTTGCGCATCTTTACATGCTCACGATACCGCCTATTGTGTTCAGTTTTTGTTAGCGATGTTTTCGTACTTAACTCACTAGATTCTCTATTTTTAATCTCTCGGAAACGTTTTTTACCCTCTCGATATGTCTTACACTTTTCGCTATTTTTCAAACTCTTAATATCCATAGCTGCTAGCCTTATCCAATGAAACGTCACTGGATTAAACGAATATGGTGCACTGCGGTGAACTGTAAACTTAACATTCTCCCATAGTTTTCACGCCAGCCTCTCGACGCCGAGAGCGCTCGACTGGCGAGTATGTCAGAGCGAGCGACACCGTATACTCTCAAGCTTGAACGAAAACCCGAAACTTCACCCCATATCTCCACATAAACATTTCCAATGTTAAAAACCGATGTTATCTTCGCAAAGGTCTGTCAAATAATAAGAGGGCATTGCGAGCTAAATGCAGCTAGGCTTCCGCCAGGCTTTCAAATGGCTTCACTGCTTACCGTATTAGGTTCAGTCTATTTAGTCTCTGGTTAGGAAACAGAATTTCGATTTTGGTCTCAACAAACTCAAACTCGCTTTGTTTCTAAAGCAAATTTTAGCTAGGATTTTTCTCAAGACTGAAATGACTTCACAAACTTTTAATGAAAATTGGGAAGTTTTAGACCAAAGATATCGACTTTAAAATAGAAATTTGGACCTTTTTCTTGAAATTTAGAAATCAGAAGTTATAATCGGGTTCCTGTCTTGAATTTTTCACAATTTCGATGAAAATGTCCACTTTAATTTAAAAAATAGACTTCTTGTTAAAAATGAAAATTTAATACGAGTTTAAACGTGGAATTTTAACTTTTTTATGGTGCATACAGAAACTCTGGGTGAGTCCAATAATTTTTATCAATACATCAAATTTAAATTTATAATGTGAGTTTAAATCAGCAATTATGAAAAAAATATCAAAATTTAAAATGTTTTAAAAAATTAATACTTTTTAAAGGAAGATAAAATTTCTAAAAAAAAAAGTAGAGATTATCACATAATCATATTTTTATAAAAAGTCGGAATTTAAGTAAAAACTTCGAAATTTTTAAAATTAGTCAAAATTTTGAACAAAGAATAGAAATTTTAAAAATAGAATTAGGGTAGATACCTTGAAATACCTAAATTCTGAGAGACGAACTTTTGTCAATAAAAAAATGTCCAAAAAAAAGTTATTAATTTACAAAAAAGTCGAAATTGAAAAAGCAGAATTTTCGATAGAAAGTTATAAGTTTCTAATACAAATTAAAATCAGTAAACTTTTTTATTTTAGTTGTTTTTAATATTCACATTCAGTCGACGCTAATGTTTGATAATGAAAAATGAGAGGAATCAAATTCACTTAACGCAGTAGTTGCTTCCACTCGCATCAGCTGATATTCAGCTATTCAGTCGAATTCCCTACCTCTACCTCAACATAAATCAATTTTACTAAACATTCCCATTCCATTATGTTATCGTTTTACAATTCTTCTATTTAGTTATAAACACTTTTGAAGTTCCACTAAAAATAAGATAAAATATTTTACGTTTAACAATTTTGGGGGGGAGTGGAATGATAAGCGCTTTTATTGAAATAAATTAATGTACACATTCTTAACGTTAGGGATCGGTTTGGTGGCGTGTTTAGTTGTTTAGTAGGTTTAGAGCAAGATGTATTCTTTGTCAAGGTCAGGTGTAAGTATTATTATTATTACTAATTCATTTTTAAATAATACACAGTAGTGAAGAGGAGTGTAAGCAAGTGCAAGGTTAAATTTGTTTGCACGTGAAATCCACGCATTATGTAGTATACATTTTAGTTGTTAAAAATAAGTTTTAACATCAAACTATCAAGGTGAAGGTATGGTATGTATGGTGGTGGTATTATCAAGAATAGTTCGCCTACCTCATGACTAATATTTTAATAAATTAAACATAGTCTTTTCCGTTTTAAAAACATACATAAATGTGTTATATATAAATATATGTGTACATAGTATAGTGTACATAGGGGTGATAATGAGCTCTAAATTAAAAATAGTAAAGATTTATTCGTTGGCTTAGTTGCTTTTTCGTGGATTAAAAAATTTAATGTCATATGACGATTACCAACACACTGATTCGAAAATGAATCTATGCTAACACGTCGCATAATGTTAAATTGACATCTATTTTTAAAATATTGGGAAAATGCTTTATGACTCAAGTTTTATCCCAAAAATCGTTGAAGTCTTTTAATAAACGCAAGCAGTATCAGAAACATGTAAAAATCTGCTAAGGGGGCACGGGATAGGGCTAAGTTTATAATATAAGACAAATACTACATCTAGAAGTATTTGTGTGTATTAAAATTAGTCTTTAATTAATATGTTCTAATAAATAAATAGACGTGTTAGGCTTACATAATCGTAACAAAATTATACGTGCTATATTCGTTTTTATTATTTTTTAATATATTTTGCCAAATATACATTTCTCTAATTTTTATACATTACACCTAACTTTTAGGTGCTTATATATGATTTATTTGATTGGTGTATCTTCAATGGTCATTATAAAAGCTACCCTTGAAAAAATAGATGTGCTTTTAAATTTCTAAAAATCTGAAAAAAATAAATAATGTAAACACTATCGATTCATATTTTTTGGCACTGAACTAATTTCAATATCTATTATAATGCCGAAGAAAGAGAACAATTTTAAAAAATTAAAAGAAAAAAATTAACCTCAAATCTTCCTTATAGGTGAAAGCAGAGATATGAATGAGTATTAATTTAGGAATATTTCAGGCAAAAAGTAATAAGCAGAAAGTTAATATATCAATCCACTTTAGAGCTATTTTCGTATGCTTAACCGGTTAAACCCTTTAAACAAATATGTAAGATGTTCTTGACCTTAAAAGTGAAACAAACTCTGTCATGGGAAGGAAAAATTTAGATTGAGATTACGCGATCTCTGTAGCAATAGTACACTCAGAAACAAGCCTTATCATTTCGCTGGTAATAATTTATTCCGTAATATATTTACACGAATTATGAAGTAATCGCCAACTCGTTTTACATATTCTTAACCTTATGATCTTGAATTAGAATACAATGATAAAGTGCAACAACTGTAACGGAAGTTTCTGCATAATTATTTTTAAGAAGACATAGAACTTTTTCTGTAATTATTTCGGATCGATTAGTTTATTAATCTCATATTTAAAATTGTTACAAAAAAAGTAACGTTCCTTACTAGTCTGCTAATAAAATCGTCCTCAGTCCCTAAACAAGTTAAGGAACTAGTGATTTACTAAATCAGCTACTAAATCTATGTAAAATAGAATAATATACTATATTGCAGAACTTTGGTTGCGATTAATTCAAATTTGTTCATTTTCAGACATCAACCGTGAAAAATCTTTTACGAAAGCAATATTCAAATGTTGCTCCAACGACAAAATTATTCATCAACGGTGAATTTCAAGAATCCAAAACATCAGAATGGGTAGATTTGCACAACCCCGCCACCAATGAGATCGTTACAAAAGTACCATTAACAACACAAGCTGAAATGGAAGCTGCTGTTCAATCGGCAAAAACCGCTTACGAATCCTGGAAACAAACTTCAGTATTAACAAGGCAACAACTGATGTTAAAGCTACAAGCGGTGATTAGAAGAGACATCAAAAAAATTGCTCAGAACATTACAATCGAACAGGGGAAAACGTTAGCTGACGCTGAAGGGGATGTCATAAGAGGACTTCGTAAGAATATACAGTCGACTAAAGTTGCGCCCCTTAAACTTCCACGCTCGTTAAAGTTGTCACGATACAATCGTTAAAGTTGCGCGGATATTCCCCCACTCTAACTTTCGAATAACGAATTGGACTTCCGAGTTTTAGCGCCACTTTTAAATAACCCACCCAACCCACAGTGGGCGATTTCGAGAATTTAACTGGACAAAAATATTTTTTTTTTCTTTTCTTATTTGGGATATTTAAGTATAGCGACATGTAAACATACTATTAACCTATCTGCACCCGTTTGATGACGCATCGTTTCCACTCGTTAAGGGTTCCGAATGAATTCCAAACAGATGCGACTCATCAGTTACGCGGCAGTGTTTGTAAGCAGGTCTGCTAAATGTATACTGTGTTTATAAAAACTGGACTTGTTCATTTTGTCTGTAAATTATAATGTCTTGTGATAGTGTTGGTAAGTTTATATTTATGTACTAATCTTTTTATGTGAATTTACGATAAATCTAAAGAAATAGGAGTAATATTAATTATACAGGGAAATTTAAAAAAATGGTAAAAAATGGTATCTCTGATTTTGTAAGCAGAGAATAGGAAAAACATTCCTTTTTCATAATCTGCTTTATCTATTTGCGCTAAGTTGCGTCTACAGCGGATATTTTATATTTACAGTTATAACCAGGAACGAACTTTTTGAATTTTTGAAAGAAAAGGGCGAAATCCATCCGTTAAAGGCACGCTCGAGAAATTTTCTGAAGGAATTTATACTCTCAAAGTTAAATTTGTCAAATCCCGAGAAAACAGTAGAAGAAGATATTTTAACGAAAGTTTTTTCTTATTGCTCCGATTTTCAAAAAAAATGGTCGCAATGTTCTCGAAATTTACAAAAATTTCTTCATGAGCATCTGGCTTGGCTTAATACACAGCTGCAGTTTATCACTGGAAAATTCCACGCGCCAGAGAAACCGGAAGCGGGTAGTAGTCGTGGTCGCCCATCAAAAAGTTTTGGTGAACTCGGCGAACGAGGTAAAAAAAGAAGAGTGCAAAATTTATTACAGTCGCATAACACAGCCGAGTTATCTTTTGCGGCTCGATTGAGTATGAGGTCTGCTGGTAAACGACATGCTGCAACAATCATTAAAGAGGTAACAGAAACCACTCCAAAGAGAGCAGCTAAAGTAAAAAAGGCATGTAAAGTTTCCTTACAAGCAGCGAAGGAAACTTTTACTCCCGAAGAAGCTTTAGGCATGATTGTTGACTTGAAATTGACGAAAAACCAATACATACTTCTACGACAACGAGCAAAGGAAAAAGGATTTAATATTTATCCAAGTTACGAAGCTGTGAAGAGAGCGAAAGCAGAATGTTACCCACCTAAAAGTAGTATAACTATAACAGAGTCATCTGCTGAAGTTCAACTACAGGAACTTCTAGACTTAACCGTAACTAGACTTATCAATGTACAAGAAGAAGTATTAGTTCAATATATTAACGATTTACCACTAGACAATGTTGAGCTGATTTACAAATGGGGATTAGACGGAACATCAGGTGAAAGTGAATACAAACAGCGTTTCACGGAAGAAGGAATTTCAGACTCTGATTTATTACTTACATCCCTTGTCCCTATACAATTGTACGCGTCTTGTAAAAATAGTGAAAAAACTATTATTTGGCAAAATCCTCGTGTGTCTTCAACAAAATATTGCCGACCAATTCATTTTCAGTTCCAAAAAGAAACACCAGAAGCTACAAAACATGAAGTCAGACATATCGAAGAACAAATTTAAGCCCTTCAACCAACTAAAGTGGTTATCAGGGGAGTGGAATTGCACATAAAACATCATTTAATTATGACAATGGTGGACGGAAAGGTTTGCAATACCATCACAGAGACTTCATCACAGGTGTGTTATATTTGTGGGGCTTCTCCAAAGAGTATGAATAACTTAGAAGCTGTAAAACAGAGGACAAGTGATCCTACAACTTATTCCTTCGGCCTGTCACCCCTTCATGCTTATATAAGATTCTTCAAATGTTTACTGCATATTTCATATAGAATCAATATTAAAAAATGGCAGATAAGAAACAAAGAAGACAAAACCGAACTTGCGCGTAGAAAGAAAGAGATAATACAGCTTTTTCGCAAAGAAACGGGTCTCACAGTAGACAAACCAAAACAAGGACAAGGATCTAGTAATGATGGAAATACAGCCCGCAGATTTTTTAGAGATCCTGAAACAACTGCAAGGATTACAGGGATAGATAAAGATCTCATATATCGTTTTGCTGTTATCTTAAGCACTCTTAACAGCGGACATGAAATAGATGCACAAAAATTCGACAATTACGCACTTGACACAGCAAAGCTGTATATACGACATTATAACTGGTTTTATATGCCAGCTTCGGTACACAAAATATTAATACATGGCGCTGATGTTATTAAAAGTTCTATTCTTCCCATTGGACAACTTACAGAAGATGCTCAAGAAGCAAGGAATAAGGATTACAGATTTTATCGGGAGCATCACACTCGAAAAGCATCTAGAATCCAAACAAATGAAGATTTACTAAACTTCCTGCTAATTACATCAGATCCTGTAATTTCTAGTAAAAGACGCCTACCAGTGAAGAAAAGTAGCGCTTTCCTGCCGGATGTTCTTAAACTTTTAATCTCCCCAGAAGTCTCCAGCAGTGTTACCTCTGAAGATGTCGAACCCATTAGTTCAGACTCTGAAGATAATGTTGATTTTTGAAAAGTATAAGAAATAAGGTAATAATTATGTTACAAATACTTATAAAACCTCAAAATACAACATTTCATTGACTACATAACTAAAATTTGCAGTTCCTTATTTTTGACCAGTTAAATTCTCGAAATCGCCCACTGTGCAACCGTGCGAGGAGCAATAAAACATATTGTAACGCAATGTAAACAGATGAAATAGAATTTAGAATAGACTTGTATAATTTAGTAAATAAAAAAAGTCTCTAGAAGGATCTGATAAGGGGAAAGCGGCTGCGATAACGAAACAAATTGCAGATAAGCGTTCCAGAAATTTCGGCAAACGATAAGCTTTATCTGCCGAAAAGTTCTAGAAGCCGGGGGCCAAAACTATAAAAGGCGGTCAGCTTTCCCTCGAGTCAAGTCAGTTAGAATCAGTGTAATTAGTGAATTAGTAGGAGTCAATAATAAGTGAGTTAATTGTTCGATTGTGGTGATCCAAGTTGAGTTCAGTAATAAAGTGGGTATAATCCATCACGTGTCGAACCGATAAGCCCGTAACAATATATATTTTTCGACAATGTTAGGGATTATGGGGAGTAGCAACTTTAACGGTCGATCCAGTATGGTGAGCGCAACTTTAGCGGGAGTCTATTGTAATGATTATTTGGGAAGTACATTATATCTTGTATATTTTCTTTATTCAGAGGTGGTTGAACACAGCTGTGCTGCTGGTAGTCTGCTGCAAGGAGAATCTCTACAAAATATTTCCAAGGATATGGATATAGTATCCTACAAATTGCCACTGGGGGTTACTGCTGGCATTTGTCCGTTCAATTTTCCCGCCATGATTCCTCTATGGATGTTTCCAATGGCTCTTATCACGGGCAACACGATGGTCGTTAAACCTTCAGAAAGAGACCCTGGAGCTACCATGTTGATTATGGAACTTCTAAATGAAGTCGGTTGTCCCCCAGGTGTTGTCAATGTAAGTCATTTAATAATATTTTTAAGATATACAGGGCGCCCATGCTCATCGTGCATTGGAATTATACAAGAAACTACTCCGATTTCAATTTTGAAAAATTACATCTCGACGTTTTGACTGTGTTCTCTTCAATAAAAACTATATTGTTGCGGGTTATCGGTTCAAAATGATTATTACGCGTGAATACCACTTTATTTCCAAACTAAACTCGGAACACTACAACTGATTTTGATGGAACGGACTGGTCTTTGGTTATCTTCAAAAATTGAAACACACTTGTCCCCTGAAACCAAGAAAAATTAAAAAACACAACAAAGGTTGCTCTAACGCGTTTCGACAGGCAAGCTGTCATCTTCAGAGAGAAACTAACATCTAATCTTAACTTTAACCCTTATATACTAAGAATATTCACTTCGTGCGTGATCGGCCGCACCCGAACGCGCATCCAATCATGCACGTCGTTGTGTCACAATTTCCTATCTATCAACCTTAACTATTTTTAACAGAGATGAATGGCCTAAAGGTCCAGCGCAACCATTCATAAGGTTGTTTCCAGCTTTATGGATGGCTAAGCTCTCACATGCATTTAACATATAATTCTTATTAACTACTCTTAACAATTTAATATTATTATCTATCCTATGATCTAATTCAAAAGCATGTCGAGCCACACTTGACTTCTCGGTTCTTCCTTACCTCAAATGAGCCAAATGTTCTTTGAGTCGGATTTTAAGAGATCGTCTAGTTTGTCCGACATACTTTTGAGGACAATCCCTACATGAAATTTGGTAAATACCAGACTTATCTGTTTGCTCTACTTTATCTTTTAAACTACCCAAAAGCGAAAGCTGTCGAAACGCGTTAGAGCAACCTTTGTTGTGTTTTTTTAATTTTTCTTGGTTTCAGGGGACTACAACTGACTAATTAACTAACTTCTAACTATTAACTCACTAACTACACTGACTGATTCAAGGAAAAGTAGGGATGTCGATTTGAGATCGATTAATCCAAAAATCGATTTTTTCAAGTCTCAAGGTCGATTTTTTTAAGATACTTCGACTTGTATTTCAAATTTTGAATTTTTTCTCAAATTTCGACTCTTTTCTCAAAATTTCGACTTTTCTGGACATTTGGACTTTTTTCTGAAAATTTTAACTTTTCCAAAATGTTACAAAGACGCAGAAAGGAAATCGAATAAAAAAAATGCTATTTTTAGAAATTTCGATTTTAAGCTCGAAATTTCGACTTTTTTCTCGAAATTTCGACCTTTTTCTCAAATTTCGACTCATTCTCTCAAAATTTCGACTTTCTTCTCGAAATTTTAACTTTTTTCTCAAATTTCGATTTTTTGTCGAAATTTCGAAATTTTTCTCGAAACTTCGTTTTTTATTTTTCAAATTTCGACTTTTTTCTTTAAATTTTGACCTTAATATCGAAATTTTTCTAGAAATTTCGACTTTTTTTCTCAAATCTCGACTTTTTTCTCGAAATATTTCGAAATCTCGACTTTTTTCTCGAAATTTCGAAGTTTTTCTAAAATTTCGACTTTTTTCTCAAAATTTTGACCTTGGCATCGAAATTTCGACATTTTTCTCAAAATTTCGACATTCTTCTCAAAATTTCGACTTTAAACTCAACATTTCGACTTTTTTTCTCAAAATCTCGACTTTTTTCTCAAAACTCGACTTTTTTCTGGAAATTATTTTGACTTTGTTTTCAAAATTTTAACTTTTTCGAAATGTTACAAAGGCCTAAGAAGGACATCGATTAAAAAGAATGTTATTTATAGAAATTTCGAGTTTTTTTTCTTCAAATGTCGATTTTAAGCTCAAAATTTCGACCTTTTTCTCGAAACTTAGACTTTTTTTTTTTAAATTTCGACTTTTTTTTTTTAAATTTCGACTTTTTTTTTTAAACCTTTCGACTTTTTTCATGAAATTTTGACCTTCTCCTCAAACTGCGATTTTTTTCTCGAAATTTCGACTTTAAACTCAACATTTCGACTTTTTTTCTCAAAATTTCGACATTTTTCTTAAATTTCGACTTTTTTCTCAAAACTCGACTTTTTTCTAGAAATTATTTCGACTTTGTTTTGAAAATTTCAACTTTTTCGAAATGTTACAAAGGCGTAGAAAGGACATCGATTAAAAAATGTTATTTTTTGAAATTTCGAGTTTTTTTTCTCAAATGTCGATTTTAAGCTCAAAATTTCGACCTTTTTCTCGAAACTTCGCCTTTTCTTTTTAAATTTCGACTTTTTTCACGAAATTTTGACCTTTTCAAATTTCGATATTTTTCTCGAAATTTCGACTTTAAACTCAACATTTCGACTTTTTTTTTACTCAAAATTTCGACATTTTTCTTAAATTTCGACTTTTTTCTCAAAACTCGACTTTTTTTCTGGAAATTATTTCGACTTTGGTTTGAAAGTTTCAACTTTTTCGAAATGTTACAAAGGCGTAGAAAGAAATTTAGACTTTTTATTTCCCAAACTTCGATTTTAAGCTCGAAATTTCGAAATTTTCTCGAAATTAAAACTTTTTTCTTAAATTTCGATTTTTCTCCTCAAAATTTCGATTTTTTTCTTGACAATTTGACCTTTTTCACGAAATTTCGTTTTTTTTCTCAAATTTTAATTTTTTTCTTGAAGTTTTGACCTTAATATAGAAATTTCGACATTTTTTTTGAAAATTTCGACTCTAAAGTCAAAATGTCGACTTTTTTTCGAAATGTCGATTTTTTTTCTCAAAATTTCGACTTTTTCTCGAAAACTCCACTTTTTATCAAATTTCGATTTTTTTCTCGAAATTTCGACATCTTTCTCGATATTTCGACTTTTTTTCTACAAATTTCAACTTTTTTCTCGGAATTTCGACTTACGTTTTTCTCAAATTTCTACTCTTCTCGAAATTTCGAGCTTATAAGCTCATAGTTTCGGCTTTTTCTCAAATTTCAACTTTTTTCTCAAATTCTAACTTTTTTCTCGAAATTTTGATCTTAATCACGAAATTTCGAGTTTTTTTTTCGAAATTTCAACTTTAATCTCGAAATTTCTAAGAAAAGTACCAAAATTTGCTAATTAAAAATAGCAATCATTGGTCGCACCCAGAGACTAAATAGACTGAACGTAAGACGGTAAGCAGTGAAGCCAGTTGAAAGCCTGGCGGAAGCCTAGCTCAACCCAGCACTCTCATTATTTGACAGACCGTTGCGAACATAACATCGGGGTTTTTTTTAGAAAACGGCCTGAAAATATGGGGAAGTGTATTGTGGATCATTGTTGAAACCTCAGTGAACACATTAGTGAAGGAAAATCAAGAGTTTCATTCTTTGGGTAGGTAAAAATGAAATATATAAATATTCAATTATCGGCGTGCGCGCGCCGCCATTTCACTGCAATCATGACGTGTTTACAGCACCGGCTTGACAATATTGTACACAGGCGTCGCGTATTGAAAGAAAATTATTTTACTATTAAACCAAGATGTCTTTGAAAATAGTTCTCCTGAACTTTTACCAAAAAGCACTTGTAAAAATTATCCTATTGGTCCAAAAGCCCCTAATTCTAAAGTTTCATCTAAATCGTTAGAACCGTTACGCGGCAAGTTTCGTATTTATAAATTTAACTTAATCCGGCCATGTCCAAGAGTAGTGGGATGCAGCTTCCCACTACCCCGCATTTTAGCTTCAACTGAACGCATGAGACAGCATTGAAATGTTCAGTCTATTTAGTCTCTGGTCGCACCCTACTACCAACTGTCAAGATTGTTGGGAAAGGGGAGTGGTGGGACGTAATTGTCGTCTGTCTAATTTAACCATAGAGGGTGCTTATTATAGAGCGACTTATTCTCTAAATTTCGAGAAAAAATTCGATATCAAAGTCGAAATTCCGAGATTAAAGTCGAAATTTCGAGATTAATCTCGGAATTTTAGAAAAAAAGTAGAAATCTCAAGAAAAAAGTCGAATTTTCGAGAAAAAAGTCGAAATTTTGAGTGTAAAGTCAAAATTTCGGGTTTAAAGGCGAAATTTCAAGTTTAAATCCGAAATTTCGAGATTAAAGTCGAAATTTCGAGAAAAACAATCGAAATTTCGAAAAAGATCGACATTTCGAGAAAAAAGTCAAAACCTTTTAAAATATTTTTTTAAATCAATGTCTTTTACGCTTTTGTAAAATGTCGAAATTTCAAAAAATATTTTTTTTTTAATGAACGCCTTTCTACGCTTTCGCAAAATGTGGACTTTGAACTCGAAATTTCGAATTTTTTCTCGAAAATTCTACTTTAATCTTAAAATGTCAAGAAAAAAGTCGACATTTTGGGTAATAAAAAATTGAATTTACTGAATGTATCCTACTGCTAAGTATCAATATTAAATTGTAAAAGAGTTGGTGCTTAGAATATATTCTAAGGGTTAATGGGGCTTAACTGTCATCTGCCTAACTTAACCATAGAATAAGAAATTTCGACTTATCTTGAAATTTCTGGAAAAAAATTGAAATTTCTGAAAAAAAGTTGAATTTTCGAGATTAAAGCCGAAATTTCCACTTTATCTGTGAAATTTCCTCAAAAAAAGTCGAAATTTGGAAAATAAAGTAGAAATTTCCACTTTAATTTCCAG
This sequence comes from Dastarcus helophoroides, assembly GCA_028583605.1. Classification (NCBI taxonomy): domain Eukaryota; kingdom Metazoa; phylum Arthropoda; class Insecta; order Coleoptera; family Bothrideridae; genus Dastarcus; species Dastarcus helophoroides. The sequence continues at coordinate 48,951,546 of CM053326.1, read as the reverse complement.
TTTAAACTTCATATTTATAAATATATTTTTATAAGTGAATGTCCTTTTTACATCTTCGTAAAAAACCAAAAATGCATACATAAAAAACAAAGCAGAAAATAAATATGTATCGGATTTTTCTAATTAGGAATAATTAAAATATAAATATTAGTGTTTAAAATCCAAGAAAAAACTTTCAAAATTAAACTACGCCAATTCATTATTATCATTCAATTTTTCTTTTATTAGAAATGTTTAAAAATTTCACCAACAAGGCGATTAATCGGAAAGCGATCACCCAATTTTATCGGGAATCGATACTTTTGCTCACGATTCGAATCGATCCAAAAGTCGATTATTTTAAAAAGGAATCGACATCCCTAAGGGAAAGGCGGCCGTCTTATATAGTTTTCGCTTCCGGGTTCTAGAAAAATACAGCAGATAGGACTTATTGTTTGCCGAAATTTTTGGAACGCTTATCTGACGTTTGCTTCATTATCGCGGCCCCTTTCCCTTATCAGATCTTTCTAAAAAATGTTCTTAGATTCTAAATTCTACAATACATTTCGTTACAACATTTATTTTGTGATATTTGTGGTTATACTGGAAGTTGATCACCTTTTGGAAAGTATAATTCATAACTATTGAACTTTATTAACGATAAAAACGCAACAAAATTTAAAAATTCCAGAAGGTTTTGATAAATATTTGCTAACACCGGACCAGGTTTCGCATTACTGCATCATCGGCGATTATACCAGCAATTTGTTCAGCCGTTGTTATGCTAACAAGCTGCATGGATCACAAACTCTTACTTTCGTGTAATGCAAATTCTCGTCCAAAGCTTCAATTAGATGTGTATTCAGAAGATCAAGCTGCTCGTCCAAGTCGTGTGTAAATAAAGGGTTGGAAATCTCAGTTATTTAAAGCATAACTTTTAAATTTATTATAAAACTTTCAAGAAGTCTTGTTATTATAACTTTCTCTTTATCTCTAACTGTTTTTAAAATAATTGCAATTTTATCTGCCACACATACACATACACAAATTCGTGTATTGCTGTGAACAGAATTCAAAAAACTTGAAATTGAGACCTCACGCAAGATAAAGTGTCATTTAAAGTTTAAGAGTATTTTATCCCCCTTTCCAAGGGGGTAGCTTCCAAGTCACCAGAACTTACGCTATCACGTGTCCCCCTGTGTCGACCTGTTTGCGATTTATTCTGGTTTTTCTTTTAATTCCGACATTTTCTACTAGTGAAACATCCTGTAGTTTCTTTTTGTAGGTTATCCATGGAACTCATGACTCTGTCAACTTTATTTGCGATCACAAAGACATAAAAGCTATAAGTTTTGTCGGATCCGATCAGGCCGGCAAATACATCTACGAACGAGGTGCCGCCAATGGCAAAAGGGTACAGTCCAACATGGGCGCCAAAAATCACGCCGTCGTTCTTCCCGATGCCAATAAAGATGCCACAATCGATCAATTAATTGGTGCAGCTTTTGGAGCTGCCGGCCAACGTTGTATGGCTTTGAGTGTGGCGATTTTAGTGGGAGAAAGCCAAAAATGGATACCGGACATTATTGAAAAAGCTAAAAGACTGAAGGTAAACGCTGGCCACGAACCTGGAACAGACGTTGGACCAGTTATTTCTCCTAAGGCCAAGCAAAGAATTTTGCAACTTGTTGAGGCTGGAATTAAACAGGTTTGTTAACAGTTGCGGATATTTGAGAAAGAGCTGACGAATAATTTATATGTTTAGGGTGCTAAATGTCCTCTAGATGGTAGAAACATTGTAGTTGACAAGTATCCAAATGGAAACTTTGTTGGACCTACCTTACTAACAGAAGTCCAGTTGCATCAGGATTGTTATAAAGAAGAGATATTTGGTCCTGTGTTATGTGTGATGTCAGCTGATACATTGGACGATGCTATTAAAATTATAAATGCTAATCCTTATGGTAATGGTACAGCTATTTTTACTAGTAACGGAAGCCACGCAAGACAATTTGTTAACGAAATCGATGTCGGACAAGTCGGCGTTAATGTACCAATCCCAGTACCTTTACCAATGTTTAGTTTCACTGGCTCTCGAGGTAGTTTCCTAGGTGATTTACATTTCTATGGAAAACAAGGACTTAACTTTTACACACAAACTAAAACGATAACATCTTTATGGCGCAAAGGAAAAGTTGAATCAAAATCATCTGTTTCAATGCCTGTACATAACTAAATCTACTTTTGAATGGTTATATGTGATGAGCAAGACAAACAATATGATGTACAATAACTTAGAGATTCCGAAAATGTGTCTTTATTGTATTATTTGTGTATTTTAAGTATTTTAATTTAATAAAAATTTAAATCTCAGTCAACAATACTTTTACATCTACCAAATACAACGCAAAAACGATATTTTTTTTCTTCAGTAGACTGCACTGGTCAACTGATGTTTCTTCAATCGACTCATATAATCCCGATCCCGATTGTTTTTTAGTTTAATGAGAAATTACACTAAGAACTTGTAATCTATATTTTTCTGGATTATTCAGCTTTGATCCCTCTTGATCAGCTAACAACAACATTCTTGAGTTCTACCTGCTCTGGTGACATAATTTTCCCATCTTTGGAATATCCTGATGAAAACTTTGTCCGTTCTTATTACAATCAAACTTAATTATTAGGAAAAAAGGTCAAATTTAATTCCAAAACATGGATTTTAAACCATAAAGATTTATTTGGCAGTGAAAGTTGTTAACCAACTCTGATTACTCAAAAAATTTTCAGTCGAATTCTTGAATTATCTTCATGCTGATTTTTCCAAAAATTTTATTTTATTTCAAATAAAATTATCTTTATGAAAAATTCTTTCTTCAAATAAAATTCGCATTATGGAAAATTCTTCCTAAAATGTTATGTAAAAACTTTGTATGGAAAATTTTTTTCTTTGTAGAATTTTCTTGGTTACTTTTTACTTCCACAAAAAGAATTAAATTGTGGTGATTGTAAAAATCCTTTCCGAATCTTCTGACCCTTCTAGGGCTATTTATAAGGTGTAACCACCCATCGCCTCTTACAATTTATGGATAGAATATGTACCTGTAAAAAATTATTATTTACATTCACTTGTGAAAGCTTTTCCTCGTGCTTTCAGATGCTTTGGAGCAAAATTTAAAAAATTACAAAAAATACAACATACGCTTTATTATAAAATAAGCAGATCATGCCTTGACCTAACAAGTTCCGTTATGCAGTATATTTCTTGAATGTTTATTTTATAGCAAAACTTGGCACGCCTAGTCTTTTCATTTAATGCCTCTGCAACAGCACTGTTTGTACGTTTTCTTTGTGCTCCAGTACCTGATTTCTTCAGCACACTCTGTTTTCCCAAAGTCCAACAAAATTAAGAAAATCACTCTGCAAGTATTCCATGCTCAAGCGAGCTTGTGCGGTAATTTCCTCAGTGACACATTGCCAACTTTTTGCGGCACAATCTGCTTCACTAAATAAAATTTTAACTATCCACAATTTTCAAATAGAACACGAAATACAGAAAAAAAGTTATGGGATTTAATCTCCAAGTCCTCCATAAACCCACTCTATATCACTATTCACGTTTTGATCAGTTCGAGGTCGTTCCATAATAACCGCCGCTAGAAAAATTTTTTGTTTCAAATGAAAAGCATCGTAAAGAAAGAACAAACAACGGCAGAACTATTTCACCAAGGTATTCGTTGCAAAAGCAGCTGCGAATTCTTCATCATGAATACTATAATAAACTTCTTGCTCTTTATAAGAAAGCATAATGAAAAGCAGAACATGGTAAACAAAACAACAAAAATTGACACTAGTGAGAGTTGACAATGACAGGTGACCATTGAACTACCGTTTACTTCATAGATAACAATATGTAACAAGAAATCGCGTGCCTTTTTCTTTTTCGTTACTTGTTCTTGTTTTTTTTCACCATAACCTCTTTTAACCATGGGGGTGAAAGTAATAGGAGTGGGGGCGAACCAAGCCGAATTGTCATGCCATCCACTTATGTCAAATTGCCTGCCGGCAGTTTTTGATTGTAAAATGGTAGCTACGCAGTATCAAAATGAGAAAGGTTATTATAATTCATTAATGTGCAAGTGGGATACATATAGATTAGGTTGGAAGTCTGTTGTTTAAGATCTGTTTTCTGTCGTCTGTCAGTTGAACGATTTAACGAAGGAAATTATGACCATATATGGTTATGGCGTGTGTTATTGATGTAAACGACAATTTTGCGGTAAGTAATCCTCTTCATTATTAACAAAATTGCTTATTCAGATGAAATTCATGTGTGTACTATTAGTTTTTCAATAAATACAGTTTGATAGATAACTTTAAAAAGTCTAATGGTAAGTTTTGTAGTTATGCCCTTTTGGTATGATTCTAATTTATGTTTAACCAAATTTATTAATAAAAACATTAAATTTGTTTGTAAATTGGTTCATAAAAAAGTTTAAGTAAAATACAGCATTTATTTAAGCTGCCCCTTAAGTGTTAATTATCTTGTGTCGAAATTGTCTAATTGTGTTTTATTATTTATTGATTTATTTATTTATTTTACATGATTTACTCCTGGGACTTTTACGGTACACAAGAAAGAATTAGTTCTAGTTGTCATTAGTTCATGAGAAGCTTTGTTACATTTGTTACATACTTACTGTGCATAGCATGTTGTAATTCATATTTTAATATTCCGTTTATTAGGTAAGTTGTATTTTAATACATATTGTTAAATTTTTTACAATGTTTTTTATCTTGAACCAATAAAACATCTGTCTATTATATATTTCGTATTATTCTTTTTCCGTTTAGCATATTAACCATTAAGTACATTATAAATGAATTTTCCACGTTTACTAAAAAAATGTACGTCTTATTTTTGCATTTTCATCTGTAATTAAACAATACGTTGTGACATTTTCATCGTGCAAAAATAAAACGTCAAATTTTTTTAGTTACAATGGAAAATGCAGTAATTTCACTCAAAATTTGAATTTGAAAATGGCGCCTATTGCCATCCACTTCTGTCATTTCGTTGCTCTCGTTTTAAATGTAACCTGTCCTTCTTAATATATATGTTTTGTGCTTTTAACACAGCATCAGACAATATCTTTTAACAAAGCATCAGACAATCTCTTTTAACAAAGCATCAGACAATAAAAGCACATTGGATAACTTTTTTTCTTCAACACTCAATAATTTATTCTGTAGCCGCCACCCGGATTTTATTCCACTACATTAAACATTAAAATCTCTTATCTGTTATAATTATTTGGATCCGTTCAATTCGCATCATATAGATTAATGATTTTAACCCTATTTATCGTGTTTAATAGTCTAAGAAAATATTTTGAAATTTTGGCAACATCGCATCTAAGCTGACATAGAGTTAATTTTAAATATGTCATATGAAGCTGCATCACCGCCAGTGGCAGCCGCCTGAAAAAGGGTTTTAATTGTGATTTGAAATGATTTTTTTTCCACGAAAATGTACTATAGTGTCTTCATTAATGTCCGAGTCCCACGTGACCGCATCGCTTCTCTCTCCTAGTGATTTTAATTTCTGTAGGTTTGGTGCTGGAATATGACAGGATAATCTAGTGACTAAAAATTCTGACAGTTCATGGGCGTTTTGTGCTTATAATTTATGCTAAATATTTACATTATATAATTATAATTTGTGTAAAATAAGGTTGTACTTAATATTTTACGTGTTTTAGGCTTGGTTTTCTAAACATCGCTTCTCTCTCCTAGTGATTTTAATTTCTGTAGGTTTGGTGCTGGAATATGACAGGATAATCTAGTGACTAAAAATTCTGACAGTTCATGGGCGTTTTATGCTTATAATTTATGCTAAATATTTACATTATATAATTATAATTTGTGTAAAATAAGGTTGTTCTTAATATTTTACGTGTTTTAGGCTTGGTTTTCTAAACATGCCTTTTACGCCAGAATAAGACGCCTTTATTTTGATGGCGCATTTCCGTAGTGGTACACGGAATTCAAATGCCCCCAAGAATGAAACGCCACTGACAGGCAGGAAATACTGAATAGCTGATAATTAGGGATTTTATTATTTATTTTGTGCATAAGTGTATGTTTGGTTGCCTATAAGACCGAGTCACGTGGGACTCTGACATTAATGAAGACCCTGTATAAACGTATATTTTTAATAACAGATTCGTATCATACTCATTTTTTTTTACCTTCTTTTAAAATAATGCTATTATGATTGTATCACCCTGCATATTAATAGGTTGTAGAAATAGTAGCTTCAATTTATCTTAGTTTACAGGTGATACATAATTCGCCTTATTTTTGACATCAATTTATGGTAAAAGTGAATTAGAAATGTAAGTACCATTCTTTCACTATTACATCATAACTATTCATCGGTTATTATTAACGTTATACGGCATATTTATTTTTTCGTTGGTAATCAGTAAATTGCACCCAAGAACAAAAAGCAAGATGAAATCTAGAAATTGAAATTTAAGTTGTCGAATCTGGTGCATGCAATAAAAATAAAAGTGCTGTTTGGGAACCTATTCAGCTTATTTCATGCTCACCGATCAAAGGCATAAACAAAGATCACATGGAAAAAGACCACTTAGAAACTACACTGTTCTCATTTCTTTGTCACGTTCGTCTAGAAATTGATGTACAAAAATTTCATTTTTTTGCAGTTTCACTGTTTGTTCATCATGCGCCCCGTCGATTAGAAATTCAGTACCATATCATTGGTCTTGAGGTGAAATAAGTTTTAATAGACGTGGAAAATATGGGGCATTTAATTTTATATGAACGTAACAGTCACTTCCATAACCTAATCGTCACTTCGAAGTCGATCATTGTAACCTACTTTGGAAGAACCAATTTTTTCCGCTATTAGTAAAATCTATTTACCTACTTACACTGCAATGTTTTTGGTTGATGACGTGAAATCGATTTGTAACTTATTCCAAATGTAATAAATAAGTCGTGTACGGTTTTATAATAACATGAGAAAATTGCCTAAAATTTCATGCACTACAATAGCGTAAAGAAGACTAATTTTTGTTGAAATTAAATATTTTCAGGTTAAGCATCTATGGGGGAGAAATGTTTTTTTCCTTTAAAAGGACCATGCACTTGTACTTGAACTCATTCTTAAGCATACATTGAAAATAAGATTTAAAAAGCACTTGAATGAACAGAGAGGAAAAATCAGTTGTCGGCCAACATGTGATAAATAGACGGCACGTAAAATGATATCAAATAAGAAGAGAAAAATTCTGAATCCTGACAAGAATCCATCCCTATCTTCTTTATTGGATGATTTCTGATACATCAAAGTAAAAACAGCCATAAGTTGACTAAATAGTACGAGTGAAAAGTATGCTCGAATATAGAGCTGAAAGCTTTTTTTAAGATTTTATGGAAAAAATAGTCTCCTTAAATAGACGTCGTCGCTGTTCTAAGTTGGACTGTACAAAAATTTAACTTTCTTACATGCCTTGAGAATGTTGCTTTTTTGGGGACAGTAAAACCATCAGTTCTTGTCAATATCTCCTGTGAAAGTTCTTGTAGAGAAGGAACAAGTCACCAAGTGCTCCAGCGTCTGAAGGGACTTGGTTAGAACTTTATCAATTAATAGCTCTTCGCTGAACTGAATTCAAAAGCGCCAATGTGTTTTTAGGGGCAAAACTCTAAACATTAGAACAGTGTATATCGCAAAGTCAGTATTCTAGGGTTGGTTTACCTTGGGCTTTATAGAAAATGAGTAGTCGATGCGAAGTACTTTTTAGCTGAAGAAATCCCAGCTTCTGAGAGTTACATTGGACAACGATGTACATCAGTGGAACGTTCCAAGGAAGATTGATGGCGTTGGCGTTCATTCTAAGGATATATATATTAGATTTCATAGAGAGGATTTTTTATGGAGATGTATATTTAAATTTAGCGTCAAGCACCAAGAAGAAGATGGCTTAGCGTCACAAGCATAAAAGATTATTATATAAAGAACTAGTAAATAATAAAGTTGCTTATAGTTAAAGCTGTTTCAATTAAGAATAAACAAATAAAACAGGAGAAAACACAGCCTGAGCAGTGGCGGCTCGTAGCCAAAATTAATGGGGATGCTGCGACAATGTTAAGCGTTTAAAATTTTTAAGATTTCGACTGAAAATTTCGATATTTTTAAAACGTTACTTTTCGAAAATTTTAGACTTATTTGAAAACTTGAGAATGAAAACTTTTGAGAATGTCAGGTTTTTGAAAGGTTGAATTTGTTTCCAAATTTCGACTGTATTGCAAAATTTGGATTTTTTCTTGTAATCTCAACCTTATTTTATTTTTAAGTATTGACTTTTCTAAAAAACTCTGAATACTCTTTTAAAAATTTCCGTAGTTTTGTAAATATTTAGACTTCGGCGTTTTGTTTTTTTTTTGTAATTTTTTTTGAAAATTATTACATTTATTTTTAATTTTTACCATTTGAAAATGCTTGCTTTTTCTGAGAATGTAAATTTTTTCAAAACTGAACTTTTGACTTTTTAAATTTTTGACTTTTTGCTAATGTTCATCTTTGTTTATAATTTTTTTGGAAAATTATAATTTTTTTATTGAAAATCTCTTTTTTCTTAGTAATTTCGACTGGTTTTTATTTAAATGTCAACTATTTTTCAAAATTTCCACTTTTTTTTGCAAAATTTCGATTTTTTTTTGTTAAAAATTTCGCTACTTAATTTTCAAAATTTCGATTATTTTGAAATGTTGTGAAATGTTTGACATTTTTTTAAAATTTTAATTTTTTGGGCCTAAAATTTCAACTTTTTAAAAAAATATTCCACTTTGATTTAAAATTTTAACTACCAAAAATTTGAACTTATTCCATAATTTTAACTTCTCAATATTTCGACTTTTGAAAACCTCGATCTATCTGACAATTTTCACTTGTTTTCAATATTCCGATTTCAAAAATTTTGATTTTTATTGAAAAGTGCAAATTTCCCAACTAATCAAAATTTAAACTTTTTTTAATTTTTGAATTGTTTCGTAAATTGGAAAAAAATCCCTAAATCGTTTGCAAATTTTTATTTTTTTTTTAATTTCAACTATAAATTTCGACCTTTTCTTTTTAAAAATTTCTTCTTTTGCAAAATTTTGACTTCTTTTGGAAATTTAAAAGATTTTGAAAATGTTTGCCTTGTCAACAAATTTCGACTTTCTTTATTGAAAATTTTAATCTTTTCTTAAATCTACACTTTTTTGAAATTTTCGTCTTTTTATTTTAATTTCCACTTTGTTGAAAATTCCGGCCTTTTTCAAATGTTCGAATTTTTTTAAGTCAGACATTTCCTAAAACCTTTTATTGAAATTTTCGGCTAGTATTTCGTAAAATTTCGGCTCCATTTCAAAACTTCCACTTTTTCTCAAAATTTCGACTCTTCTTGAAAACTTGACTGCTTTTTTGAAAAGTTCGAACTGTTTTTAAAAGTTTATTTATACATTTTTTTAAACATTTCAGATTCTTTTTAAATTTGAACTATTGAAAATTTCGACTTTTTTCAAAATTTTATCTTTACCAAATTTCAACTTTTTTGATAATTACGAGTTTTTTGATAATTTTGAGCTTTCTTCAAAATTCAAAAAATTCATCTTTGAAAATTTAATAAAAAACTGCAATTTATTTTAAATGTCGATATTTTTCCAAAAATTCGTCTTTTATTCATATTTCCAAAACTATTGAAAATGTCGACCGTTTTAAAAATTGAATATTTTTTTTCAAATCCTTATTTTCTTTTGAAAATTTGACTTTCTATGAAAATTTCAAAACGTTTTAAGATTTGACTGTTTTTTAAAGTTCGAGTTTTCTGATGACTTTAGCTTTAATTTTTAAATATGATAAAATTGCAACATTTTTGCCAAAAACTTGGAATTTTTTGTTTTTCTCAGAATGTTGAAATTTTTATAGAACTTTCAGGGTTTTTTTCAAACATTTTTTGTCAAAACTACAAAATGAATCAACTTTAAATTGTCAAAGTGTCGTAAAAAAACTCGATATTCTTAAAGCAAATTAGAGGAACACAAAGAAAAATCTGAAGAAGTTGCAATTTCTAGAAGAAATTTTAAGAACAACACTTTTGGGAAAGTGTCTTTTTATAATATATTTCGGAAAAATGGAAACTTTGCAGAAAAAATCAAAATTTCCTAAAAAAATCGAAATATCTAAAAAAAAACTCAAAAATTTTTATACAAAATGTGATTTGGGGTAAAAATTCGAAGATATCGTATTAACTTATTTTTTAGAGAAATAGTAAAACGCAAGGTAAGTTGGATTTAGATTTTTTCTTGAAATTGTAATTATTTTCTCAAAATGTTGACATTTTCAAAGAAATTTGAGTTTTTTCTTAACATTTTAATTCCTGCTGGAAATATTGATTTCTTCCCCAACACTTTTACAGAAATTAGTTTTTAAAAATGTGATTTTGATCAAAATTAAAAATAAAATAGGTTTTTAAATGTCGTAACTTCCTGAAAGAAGCCTAAAATTTCTAGAAAAAGAAATCAGAAGATTTAAAATTTCTACAAAAAATCGTTTAATAAATAGTGCTCATATACGCCAGCCGCCACTGAGCCTGAGGCATTAAATTCTTTGTCTTTGCCATTCCAGATCTCGAGATCGCGATTAATCATCTGAATATGCTGTTCTCTTGCTCTTAGACTATTTGAGGGAGCGACGGATAATGATTTGTGGGAGAAAAAGAGACTACTACCTTGATCAAAAAGTTCCCGGAATAACCACCGTGTAGCGCTCCCATCGTTTCGATTTGAGTTTTTTGTTAAGTTGGTACATCTGTTGTTAATATTCCCTCCAAATCTTAGCGTCATAGCATGACATTTGCAAAAGTTACATAGCCAAGAGTGCATCTATCTGTGTGTGTTGGCGATTTTTTACAATTTTAGAATTTTAGAAAGAGTATTATGAGACGTTTGCGTGAAGCAATTCGCCAAAAGAGACCAGTGTGGGGAGAAAACTCATGGATTTTGCACCATGATAACGCAGCGTCGCACAACGCCATTATTATACGTAATTTTTTGACGAAAAATTGCAACAAATGCCATTCCAACAGCCACCGAATTCACCTGATTTGGCTCCCTGAGACTTCTTTCTGTTCAATCGAATTAAAAAACTATTACGGGGAACGCGTTTCAGCAGTCGAGAGGAAGTAATGGAAAAATTCGCAGAAAGCACTGATGGGCATACCGAAAACCGAATATTAGAAAATGTTTCGAGGATTGGATCAAGCGCTGGCATAATTGTGTTGCAGTCGATGGGGATTACTTTGAAGGGGACAATATAGATTTAGATGAATAAACTTGTATTTTTAATTTTCTGAATAAATTCCGGGATCAAGGTAGTATTATCATCTGGATAGCTTAGCTACATATCGGATTAGAAGTTAAAGGTAAGAGATTGTTTATGTGTCACAGAAACAGAGCAGCAGATGGACTAGCGCCTTGGGGCACCCCGCGTTAATAGCGAATGTCTCAGATGCGATACCATCACATCATAACCATTTGAAGAATTATACCATTTAGGAAACTGGACATCAAATGACGGTGACTCTCTGAAGATGATAGCTTGACTGTCGAAACGCGTTAGAGCAACTTTTGTTGTATTTTTTAATCTTTCTTGGTTTCAGGGGACAAGTTTTGTATATCAATTTTTGAAGATAACCAAGGACCAGTCGGTTCCACCAAAATCCATAAGATATTAATTTGATGAAAAGGGACCGGTGCCGGACTCTGTCAGCAGTCTAAGATATCCAACGCTACAAATCGAGTTTCGCTGTATTTCTCTGTAGTTTTCGAGTGTCTAAAAGAATGTGTTAGGAACCCACAAGTGTCTCATGTTACGAACTTAATATAAACAGGACATAATCAAATCATATATTTTTTGCAACTATAAACGCAATGAAATTCATTGAAATATGAGTTATTCGCTTATTAGCTTAAATCTAATTATGATTTGATTGGAAACAATTTAAATGGTTTACCAGATCCGAGTGGACAGGAAAGAATTATCTCTTTTATTCCTGCCAAAAATTGAGATAATTAGGTGTACTATATGTCGTATAATGATCTCATATTAGAAACCTATCTCACATTACGTATCGTTACCCTATTATAGTCTGTTGGGTTCTTTTCGAATACTAATCGATGCTGAAACTTGATAATTAGAACTAATTTGGATTCTGATATTCTCTGTAATTTATTTGCGAAGTATTCATATTTGTATGCAGTTTTTTTTGCGGCAATCTAAAACAGATTGCCATTCCTTAATAGAAGGTACTGAAATTTAGGATTGTGAAAGGAGTGACCGGCGAAGAAAAAGCCAATAAAACTGCATACAAATAATTTGGATTCTATAGTTACAAATAAAATGTATACATAGCACATTTTAATTTAATTCAATTTTACATTGGTTTATGCGACCATTGGAGGTATTCTTAAACTTAATGAGGTAAGTATTCCACTAATTATTAATAATAGTATATATTAATTTTTTAATAAAATAATAAATAAGATGTCTTAAAGCAAGTAATTGTATTTGAGAGTATAATTAAATCGAACGGTTAATTCATATGATTTAGTCGAGCATATCCGTGAAAACTACAGAAACCCTTATTTATCTCTAATTAATCTATATCCTGCTACACGCAGATTTTAAATTTACTGGTATAGTTAATGAGATAAACCATTTAACATTTAACGGTGTTTCAAAAACAAAACAAAAAAAGTTGGCGAAATTTAATGGAATTAGCGCTTGGTGCATTGTAAATGGCAGTTGAATATTAAAAACTCGTAACGGTATCTTAAATCACACAACATTAAACGTACATATAAAACAAAGAACATTAATAACAAACGATTCTGTGCTAAACATTTAGAGAAAGCCTTTCCTTTGCACAATCGAGCAAATATTTTTACGCTTCGAAGTTAATGGACTTTCTACGGACCTGACAGAGACCGACGGAATTACAATGTCATTTTTAAAAAAGAAGCAAAGCGAGGTAGGGATCTTGTACCACATTTAAAATTATTGTGGCGTAAACTATAATACAACGTGAAGACCATGATGTATCTCAGTCAGGGTTGGGATATCGACGCGGTAAAATGCATTGTTACCATTTAATTGTCCTCGCGTGTAGTGGTCTCGTGCGATGCATCCCGACAACGATGAAAACTTACGATATCGAGGTCCCGGGTTCTAATCCGATACGCATTTTTGAAGACGCAACATTGTGGGAATATCAAAAAACAACACCGTTACCTATAAGGAATAGATTTGAACATCGTTCGTTTAGTTTTACCACAGATAAAACTAAAACCAGTATATCGGATCCTGTGAGTGACAATGATGAAGACTTTTCAACGAAATTTCATCCTGAAGCTCTAACTAAATTTCTCGAATCATACGCCGAAAAAATAAAAAATTCCGAACTTCAACGAGCAAGAGGATGAAGATATAGATGAGGATGAGATACGTAAGGCTGAAGTAGCGAATGATAATAAATCGAAAAGTTGGAATTTGCTTCATGTTCAAAAACACAATCATCCATTTGATGATAAAAAAGGTTGGGTGAGCTTAGAACCAGTCCCATGGTCAGTTTCTAAAATTTCCAAATGGCAAAGCAATAAGAAACCTCAGGGTATTTACGAAGCGAATAATAAACCCTGGACTAATGATTTTATAGAAAGTGGCGATGATTATCAACAACGGAGACCGTCATGGAATTCAAAACCATCTAAACCCTATAGACCTAATGGTTACAACGACGATCAACTTTTTTTAAATCAGCAAGAGGAAGAAAATCTACCGCGACCAATTTACTTCAAAACCCACGACGACATACGGTCAAAAAATACAAATTTATCAAGGAACGGAATACTGATGGTCCAAAATAGAAGAACTGGAATTACACCTAGACCACATAAGGATAATTGTGATCGAGGGGAAATAATAACTGACGGACATCCTCCAAATTTCCCAGACAATTATTATGAAATGCAAAGGCGACGAGGAACAGATGTACATCCTGACACATATCCCGTCAACGGTAATGGTGATTGGGTTCTTCTTTCTACGACAAGAGGCTATAAGTATCCAGCTTCGAGGCAAGCGTGCAATTAATTTTGATCGTGACTCTATAGGTACCCGAAAATCGGTCAAATTAACTGTATTACCACCAGCTGAAAAATTCAAAAGTAAATATGACTACAGTCTCACGGTGGTCTTCTTCAGGTGGAATCTACATTTGAGAGTGTAGAGCAGGCTCAAAAACAATATCAAAAGAAGCAGAAATTAAAACAGAAACCTTCCAAGGTGAAGAAACCGATTACACAAGCGAATAAAAATCAGTATCAGGAAAGACCCACACAATACCAAGCTAAACAACCTTTGACAACTAAAGCGATACGGAGAAGGCATAATGTGCCAGATTCCTCTGCTGTGTTAGCCGCTGTGGGTGCTGGGATGATACCTGCTACAATGGCAATGTTGATGCCAATGGCTTTAAATGGTAGAAAAAAACGCCACACTCTTTTAATAGCAAAAACACTTTGAGTTTATGGGTTATTAACGAATATAATTATTGTTGAAATTAGCTATCTTAAATTACCTTACAATTGAATTGAACATTAAAGTGATCTATTGTTTATTTATTTAATTTTATAGTATACTTTAAGGCATTTGTTAACATTTATTGCGTTTTTAAACAAATGTAAATAGCTATTATTATCTTAATATTCAATGTCTTATCTGTAGTGATATTAGAAAAATAAGACTAATATGAATAAATTTAGATTAGTCTATTTATAGTTCCAGGTATTATCTTAGTTACAACAAATATTTTTAAAAATTAGTATTCTTTAATTATAAAAGAAATTGTATCTGAGGATTTAAAGCTGTGGAAGAAGAGACGTTATAAGTCAATAAATGTGTATGACTGTATGCTTTCAATTAGGAATATTGTCTTAATTTTGCATTAAAAAGAAGCTAAAGAGCAAATTCCCCACAAATTTAAATGTTATTTTCAGTTTTTTTAAAGTTTAATCTACTCGCAAAGGGTAACCCCATTATGCGAGTAGGATGCGGAAACAAGGATAGATAGCGATGAACCGCCTTTTAAATAAGGATAGGTTGTAATTTTTGGGGAAAATTTTTTCGGTAACAAGTTCCATAACTTGAAAGTTCTATAGAAAAAAGAGTCTCCGTAGACAGAAGTCCTCACTGTGTCAAGCTGGACCGCACAGGAATTTGCTGTCTCCGACTGTCTAGTAAGCCTCAAGAATCTTGTCCTTGGGAGGATCAATCCTATTAGTTCCTGCGAGCATCTTCCCTGATAGTACTTGTAGAAAAGAGACAAGTCACCAAACATACGCCTCTGCCTTTGAGAATATGAAGGTTCTTAGCGAAAAGAATAAAATGTTGCAGTTAACCAAACTGATTTTACGACATTATCAAAACACAAAATTTAGTTCCTATACATGGTTTAACAAATTTTTTGCAATATAAAGTTTTATGACCAATAAAGTTGGTAAAAGTAGATCTTCAATATTCACGGAGGAGAAATTGAAATAGAAATCTTGTCCCGTGAAACCAAGAAGAATTAAAAGACACAACAAAAGTTGCTCCAAGCCAAGCTGTCATCTTCAGAGAGATACTGGCTGTCGAAACGCGTTAGAGCAACCTTTGTTGTGTTTTTTAATCTTTCTTGGTTTCAGGGGACAAGTTTTGTACTTCAATTTTTTGAAGATAACCAAGGACCAATCCGTTCCACCAAAATAGAGGAGAAATGTATCTTAAATGTTGCCTTCCTGAGGGAAGTTATCTATGCTTTGGTCACCCGTTTTATATAGTTTTTTTATTGCCCAAGTTGCAAACGAAGAAGCAATATTTTGTTCATGTCCATTATAAAAATAGAATGACTGCAATGGCGGCTCGCGTATATGCACTGCAGCACCCTCGATTCCGTTTTCGATTTTTTTTCTCAAAATTTTCGTCTTTTTTGAAGAATTTCTTGTAAACAATTTCCTATAAAAATTTTATTCTTTGATTTCTTTTTGTAGAAATTTCTAGTTTCTTTCACGAAGTTAGGATATTCTAAAATTTATTTTATTTCAAATTTTGATCAAAAACGCATTTGCAAAAACCAATTGGTTAAAAATTTTCTACAAGAAATCAATATTTCAAGAAGAAATTGAAGTTTTGAAAAAGCCCAAATTTCTCTAAAAATGTCAACCTTTTGAGAAAATAATTACAATTTAACAATTTGAAGAACCATAAATGAAGAAGATTCAAATTTATGAGAGATAAACTATTAAAGAGAACCAGAGAGCACAAATGGTAAACAGAGTAGGGTTTCCTGGATGCATTTCTCTTCTGAAACCTTCTTCATTTTAATCTTTCTTCTTATGTGATTCTATAGAAAGAAGAAATACGTTTTAGAGAGCAAGCTGGATAAATCAATGATTCTAAGTGAAATCTAAGATACAAAATACTGCTAAAAATTATAAGAAGCTATCAGAAACTTATTTGATGAATTTGTCAAAAAATTGACACACTGAAGAAACATAAACGAAGAACATTAGAATTTATGACAGATAAACCACTAAAAAAAACAAGATAGCACAAGTAGTTGACAGCATAAGGTTGCCTGGTTGAATTTTTCTTCCGAAACTTTCTCTTTCTTCTTACGTGATTCTATAGAAAGAAGAAAGGTTTTTTTGGTTGGCAGGGTGGTCGAATCCAAGCTCAAGATACAAACTCTACCCTCTTGTAATGAACAATTTTTTGTAATGACAGTTTTAACCGCCAAGTTTTTTCACACGACTCTTAGTAGAGCTCAAGGCACAAAGTCTACCCTCTTTTGTAATGAACTGTCAAAGATTAAATAAAACTTTCAGGTCCCAATTTTGGGAATTTTTCGAAATTTGACAACTTGAAGAAAGATAAATGAAGAATATTCAAATGTATGACAGATAAACTATTAAAGAGAACCAGAGAGCATAAATGGTAAACAGAGTAGGGTTACGAGGATGCATTTTTCTTCTGAAACCTTCTTCATTTTAATCTTTCTTCTTACGTGATTCTATAGAAAGAAGAAAGACGTTTTAGAGAGCAAGTTGGACGAATCAATGATTCTAAGTGAAGTTCAAGATCCAAAAAGGATTGATAATAAACTGCTAAAGATTAAATGAAGCTATCAGATACTTATTTGAGGAATTTGTCAAAAAATTGACACATTGAAGAAACATAAACGAAGAAGATTAGAATTTATGACAGATAAACCACTAAAAAGAACAAGATAGCACAAGTAGTAGAGAGCATAAGGTTCCCTGGTTGAATTTTTCTTCCGAAACTTTCTCTTTCTTCTTACGTGATTCTATACAAAGAAGAAAGGTATTTTAGTTGGCAGGGTGGTCGAATCCAAGCTCAAGATACAAAGTCTACCCTCTTGTAATGAACAATTTTTTTGTAATGACAGTTTTAACCGCCAAGTTTTTTCACATGACTCCTAGTAGAGCTCAAGGCACAAAGTCTACCCTCTTTTGTAATGAACTGTCGAAGATTAAATAAAACTTTCAGGTCCCGATTTTGGGAATTTTTCGAAATTTGACAACTTGAAGAAACATAAATGAAGAATATTCAAATGTATGACAGATAAACTATTAAAGAGAACCAAAGAGCATAAATGGTAAACAGAATAGAGTTACGAGGATGCATTTTTCTTCTGAAACCTTCTTCATTTTAATCGTTCTTCTTACGTGATTCTATAGAAAGGAGAAATACCTTTTAGAGAGCAAGCTGAATGAATCAATGATTCTAAGTGAAGTTCAAGATACCAAAAGGATAGATAATAAACTGCTAAAGATTAAATGAAGCTATTAGATACTTATTTAAGGAATTTGTCAAAAAATTGACACATTGAAGAAACATAAACGAAGAAGATTAAAATTTATGACAGATAAACCACTAAAAAGAGCAAGATAGCACCAGTAGTAGAGAGCATAAGGTTCCCTGGTTGAATTTTTCTTCCGAAACTTTCTTTTTCTTCTTACGTGATTCTGTAGAAAGAAAAAAGATATTTTAGTTGGCAGGGTGGTCGAATCACAGCTCAAGACACAAAGTCTACCCTCTTGTAATGAACAATTTTTTTGTAATGACAGTTTGAACCGCCAATTTTTTTCACAAGCCTCCTAGTAAGCTCAAGGCATAAAGTCTACCCTCTTTTGTAATGATCTGTCGAAAATTAAATAAAGCTTTCAGGTCCCGATTTTGGGAATTTTTCGAAATTTGACAACTTGAAGAAACATAATGAAGAATATTCAATTTTTGAAGATAACAAGGACCAATCCGTTCCACAAAATAGAGGAGAAAATGTATCTTAAATGTTGCCTTCCTGAGGGAAGTTATCTATGCTTTGGTCACCCGTTTTATATAGTTTTTTTATTGCCCAAGTTGCAAACGAAGAAGCAATATTTTGTTCATGTCCATTATAAAAATAGAATGACTGCAATGGCGGATCCGCTATATGCCACTGCAGCACCCTCGATTCCGTTTTCGATTTTTTTTCTCAAAATTTTCGTCTTTTTTGAAGAATTTCTTGTAAACAATTTCCTATAAAAATTTTATTCTTTGATTTTCTTTTTTAGAAATTTCGATTTTTTTCTTTAAATTTCGATTTTTTTCTTTAAATTTCGATTTTTTTCTTTAAATTTCGATTTTTTTCTTTAAATTTCGATTTTTTTCTTTAAATTTCGATTTTTTTCTTTAAATTTCGATTTTTTTCTTTAAATTTCGATTTTTTTCTTTAAATTTCGATTTTTTTCTTTAAATTTCGATTTTTTTCTTTAAATTTCGATTTTTTTCTTTAAATTTCGATTTTTTTCTTTAAATTTCGATTTTTTTCTTTAAATTTCGATTTTTTTCTTTAAATTTCGATTTTTTTCTTTAAATTTCGATTTTTTTCTTTAAATTTCGATTTTTTTCTTTAAATTTCGATTTTTTTCTTTAAATTTCGATTTTTTTCTTTAAATTTCGATTTTTTTCTTTAAATTTCGATTTTTTTCTTTAAATTTCGATTTTTTTCTTTAAATTTCGATTTTTTTCTTTAAATTTCGATTTTTTTCTTTAAATTTCGATTTTTTTCTTTAAATTTCGATTTTTTTCTTTAAATTTCGATTTTTTTCTTTAAATTTCGATTTTTTTCTTTAAATTTCGATTTTTTTCTTTAAATTTCGATTTTTTTCTTTAAATTTCGATTTTTTTCTTTAAATTTCGATTTTTTTCTTTAAATTTCGATTTTTTTCTTTAAATTTCGATTTTTTTCTTTAAATTTCGATTTTTTTCTTTAAATTTCGATTTTTTTCTTTAAATTTCGATTTTTTTCTTTAAATTTCGATTTTTTTCTTTAAATTTCGATTTTTTTCTTTAAATTTCGATTTTTTTCTTTAAATTTCGATTTTTTTCTTTAAATTTCGATTTTTTTCTTTAAATTTCGATTTTTTTCTTTAAATTTCGATTTTTTTCTTTAAATTTCGATTTTTTTCTTTAAATTTCGATTTTTTTCTTTAAATTTCGATTTTTTTCTTTAAATTTCGATTTTTTTCTTTAAATTTCGATTTTTTTCTTTAAATTTCGATTTTTTTCTTTAAATTTCGATTTTTTTCTTTAAATTTCGATTTTTTTCTTTAAATTTCGATTTTTTTCTTTAAATTTCGATTTTTTTCTTTAAATTTCGATTTTTTTCTTTAAATTTCGATTTTTTTCTTTAAATTTCGATTTTTTTCTTTAAATTTCGATTTTTTTCTTTAAATTTCGATTTTTTTCTTTAAATTTCGATTTTTTTCTTTAAATTTCGATTTTTTTCTTTAAATTTCGATTTTTTTCTTTAAATTTCGATTTTTTTCTTTAAATTTCGATTTTTTTCTTTAAATTTCGATTTTTTTCTTTAAATTTCGATTTTTTTCTTTAAATTTCGATTTTTTTCTTTAAATTTCGATTTTTTTCTTTAAATTTCGATTTTTTTCTTTAAATTTCGATTTTTTTCTTTAAATTTCGATTTTTTTCTTTAAATTTCGATTTTTTTCTTTAAATTTCGATTTTTTTCTTTAAATTTCGATTTTTTTCTTTAAATTTCGATTTTTTTCTTTAAATTTCGATTTTTTTCTTTAAATTTCGATTTTTTTCTTTAAATTTCGATTTTTTTCTTTAAATTTCGATTTTTTTCTTTAAATTTCGATTTTTTTCTTTAAATTTCGATTTTTTTCTTTAAATTTCGATTTTTTTCTTTAAATTTCGATTTTTTTCTTTAAATTTCGATTTTTTTCTTTAAATTTCGATTTTTTTCTTTAAATTTCGATTTTTTTCTTTAAATTTCGATTTTTTTCTTTAAATTTCGATTTTTTTCTTTAAATTTCGATTTTTTTCTTTAAATTTCGATTTTTTTCTTTAAATTTCGATTTTTTTCTTTAAATTTCGATTTTTTTCTTTAAATTTCGATTTTTTTCTTTAAATTTCGATTTTTTTCTTTAAATTTCGATTTTTTTCTTTAAATTTCGATTTTTTTCTTTAAATTTCGATTTTTTTCTTTAAATTTCGATTTTTTTCTTTAAATTTCGATTTTTTTCTTTAAATTTCGATTTTTTTCTTTAAATTTCGATTTTTTTCTTTAAATTTCGATTTTTTTCTTTAAATTTCGATTTTTTTCTTTAAATTTCGATTTTTTTCTTTAAATTTCGATTTTTTTCTTTAAATTTCGATTTTTTTCTTTAAATTTCGATTTTTTTCTTTAAATTTCGATTTTTTTCTTTAAATTTCGATTTTTTTCTTTAAATTTCGATTTTTTTCTTTAAATTTCGATTTTTTTCTTTAAATTTCGATTTTTTTCTTTAAATTTCGATTTTTTTCTTTAAATTTCGATTTTTTTCTTTAAATTTCGATTTTTTTCTTTAAATTTCGATTTTTTTCTTTAAATTTCGATTTTTTTCTTTAAATTTCGATTTTTTTCTTTAAATTTCGATTTTTTTCTTTAAATTTCGATTTTTTTCTTTAAATTTCGATTTTTTTCTTTAAATTTCGATTTTTTTCTTTAAATTTCGATTTTTTTCTTTAAATTTCGATTTTTTTCTTTAAATTTCGATTTTTTTCTTTAAATTTCGATTTTTTTCTTTAAATTTCGATTTTTTTCTTTAAATTTCGATTTTTTTCTTTAAATTTCGATTTTTTTCTTTAAATTTCGATTTTTTTCTTTAAATTTCGATTTTTTTCTTTAAATTTCGATTTTTTTCTTTAAATTTCGATTTTTTTCTTTAAATTTCGATTTTTTTCTTCAAATTTCGATTTTTTTTTCTTTAAATTTCGATTTTTTTCTTTAAATTTGGATTTTTTTTTTTTTAAATTTAGTTTTTTTTTTAAAAATTTTGGGTTTTTTCCCAAAATTTGATAAAATTGACAAAAAAAAAATTTCAAATTTTTTCCTAATTTTTAAAGGGCTTTTTTCTAAAAATTTAAACCTTTTCTCGCAAACTTCCCAAAATTTTCCCCTTTTAATCCCCTTTTTCCCGGAATTTTTGGAGACATTTTTCAAATTTTCGACTCTTTCATTTTTAATTTGATTTTCTCTGGAAAATTTTAAATTTGTTGTCCATTTTGAAGTTTTCTCTAAATTTAGTTTTTTTCCAAATTAGCTTTTTCTAAATATTTGGATCTTTTAGAGATTTTTTGGAAACTTTGACTGGTTTCTTCAAGTGTGCCATTTTCATGAAATTTTAGTTTTTATCCCAATATCGCCTATTTATTATTTCTAGGAATTTTGTCTTTTTTCTAGTAAATTCGTCTTTTTTCTCAAAATTTTGACTTTTTTCTCTTAACATAGTCGTTTTCCTAAAATTCGTCTTTTCCTCAAAATGTACCCTTTTCGAAATTTCGATTTTATTTTCAAAAGCCACTCTTTTGAGCTTTTGTTTCAAAAATCGTTTACTTAATGCAAAATTGTGCAAATTTTGTGAATATTTGTTTTTTTCATCAACAAATTACTTCGGAGTGTTAATAAAAATAATTCTGGGGATTTCGAGAAAAAGAATTCTTGTAAATTCAACATCTTTATTGAATGTTGAATTTTAAGAACAATGTTTTTAAAAATTGCGATTCTTTTTCTCAAAATTTGACTATTTCTAAAAAATTGAAATGCATAACTTGTCCCCTGAAACCAAGAAAAATTAAAAAACACAAGAAAAATTGCTCTAACGTCAAGCTATTATCTTTAGAGAGATACTTCAGTCATTATCTTCAGAGAGACATATCTCTGAAGCTATCATCTTCAGAGAGATACTTCAGTTATCATCTTCAGAGAGATATCTCTTTAGATGGTACCTTGGCTGTTGAAACGCGTTAGAACAACCTTTGTTGTGTTTTTTAATCTTTCTTCATTTCAAGGGACAAGTTTTGTTTTTCTGAAAATTGCGTCTTTTTACTTTTTTTCTAATTTTACACATTTTTTATGTTTTTAAGAAAGGTTAGGTTATTATTTTTAATGTGGCTTACTCAAAATTTCAACTGTTTCAATTTTTTTGTTGAGAAATTGGTCTTTCGAAATTACTACTTTAGACAGCCAAGCTATCATCTTCAGAGAGATATCTATTTAAAGATGATAGCTTGGCTGTCGAAACGCGTTAGAGCAACCTTTGTTGTGTTTCTTAATCTTTCGTGGTTTCAAGGGACAAGTTTTGTTTTTCTGAAAATTGCGTCTTTTCACTTTTTTCGAATTTTGGACATTTTTTATGTTTTTAAGAAAGGTTAGGTTAATATTTTGAATGTGGCTTACTGAAAATTTCAATTGCTTCAATTTTTGTTGTTGAGAGATTGGTCTTTTGAAATTACTACTTTATTCTCAAAGCTTCTAATCGTGGCAGTATGTAGTGGGGCCACGTTACCACAAAGATTATTCAAAAACAAAAGAAATTCTTAAAATTTCCAAGTTCCTTTTGGAATTGAATTTTCTTTTTGAAATTTTTAATATCTTCTAAATCATTCGAACTTTTCTTCGAAATTACATCGTTTTTTTCAAAAATCGTGAATTCTTTTTAAAGTCCATTTTTTTTCATTAATTGTTTTTATTATTTTTTTTTAATTTGATAATCTGTCATTTCAACTTGATAATGAAATCCCAGGAAAAAATCAAAATTTGTAAAATTTGACGAATTTCGAGCAACAAATTGAAATTACCAAAACATTTTTCTCAGAATTCTTAGATCTTTATTATAATTTCGATCCAATTTGACGATTAGAAAAATGATCAAATTTAGTGAAAAAGTCGAAATTTGAAAAAAAAATCCAACATTAAACGGAAATGTCCAAAAAAAAATACGAATTCCGAGATAAAAATCAAAATTTGTAAAATATGACGAATTTCGAGCAACAAATTGAAATTACCAAGACATGTTTCTCAGAATTCTTAGATCTTTATTAAAATTTCGATCCAATTTAACAATTAGCACTTTTTTCACAAAGCTGACCTTTCAAAATTTCGTCTTTTTTTGAGATTTCCACTTTTTCGAAATTTCGACATTTTTTTAAGCTCTGTGAAAGTTTTCTTATTAAAGTTTGGTTCTTTCGAAATTTCGTCTTTAATCGGGAAAATCGATCTGCCCAGTTCGTGTAGTTTTAAAGTGAAAATACACACACGAACGGTTTTTTTGCCCATGAATTTTTCAGAATGATTGTTGCACCCCATTAAAGGAAATCCTGTCTACGCCTACGAATGAATTATTTTTCGTTGAAAATGATCCGAAAAAGCGCCAATGTATGTTTTGGAGGTGCACGAAAAAATGTTCCTAACGTTCAGTGCCAAAAACTATATACCAAACAAGCGTTAGTACAAAAATGGTTATTTACACTTTCTGATTATAATATTGTAAAAAAAGTAATTATAAATTTTAGTTGGGAATTTTCTAGAAAATTTGAAAAGGGGAAGGGGCCGCGATAATAAGTCAAACGGCAGACAAGCGCTCCAGAAATTTTGGCAAACGATAAGACTGCTGCATTCTTCCAGAACCCGAACCGGGACCTATATAAGGCGGTTGCTTTTCCCTCAAAGTAAGTAAGTTAGAAGTCAATAAATAGATTAGTTAATTAAACAGTGTTTTTGAATTACATTTGTGTTCAGAGTTCAGTTTTGAAATAAAGTGTTAATTATTCGAACTGATAACAGGCAAGAATATTAATTTGGGAAGTTTTCTGGATAAAAGGCAATCAATTAACTATATTCCTTTTAGCTCTATAGCAATTTTAGTCAAAATCGCTTCAGTAGTTGAGCCGGAAAAGCAGACAAATAAATACTTTTTCACATTTATGTATAACAGTCCATTCAAAAAGTCCATAGGATGACACATAGATGGGGTTAATAGAATTTTTTCCATGATTTTTATTTAGTACTAACCTTTAAACGATACGTGTATAAATTTAACAGCAATCTGACTATTCAATCGTGAGTTATAGCATTTTGTGTGAAGCAACTTTTGTTATTGAAAAAAAATGGAAAAAAGTGAATTTCAAGTTTTGATAAAGCATTGCTTTTTGATGAAAAAAAAAATACAGTAGAAACCAAACAATGGCTTGATAAACATTATCCGAAATCTGTTCCATCGAGACAAATGGTAGAGAAGTGGATTGCTGAATTTAAACGTGGTCGTACCAGCACAAATGATGCAGAGCGCAGTGGACGACCAACAGAGGCTGTTATTCCAGAAAACATCAAAAAAATCCACAAATTGGTTATGAACGATCGCATATTGAAGGTGCACGAGCTAGCTGATATTGTAAAGATATCAATGGTAGTGTTTTTACCATTTTACACGAACGTTTGGGTATGCGAAAGCTCTATGCAAAGTGGGTGCTGCGTGAGCTCACAATCGACCAAATACAACAACGAATAGATGCTTCAGAGGAGGCGCTGTTAAACCGCAATAAAATGGTCGATATGTGACAATGGATGAGACATGGCTTCACTATTATACACCAAAATTCAAAAGACAGTCAGCTGAGTGGACAGCAGTCGACGAACCGAATCCAAAGCGAGCAAAGACGCAACATTCGGCCGGTAAAGTGATGGCTTCTGTATTTTGGGATGCGAAAGGAATAATATTCATCGATTATCTCCAAAAAGGAACCACTATCAACAGCGACTGTTACTGTGCACTTTTGAATCGATTGAAGGCTGAAATCGCAAAAAAACGGCCACATTTGCAAAAGAAAAAAGTGTTGTTTCACCAAAACAATGCACCGTGTCACAAATCGATGAAAACGATGGCAAAATTGAATGAATTGGGCTTCGAATTGCTTACCCACTCACCGTATTCTCCAGATTTAGCCCCCACCGTATTCTCCAGATTTAGCCCCCACCGTTTTCTCCAGATTTAGCCCCCACCGTATTCTCCAGATTTAGCCCCCACCGTATTCTCCAGATTTAGCCCCCAGCGACATTTTCCTGTTTTCAGATCTCAAGAGAATGCTTGTTGGAAAGAATTTTAAGTCCAATGATGAAGTAATCGCTGAAACTGAGGCCTATTTTGACGAGAAAGAGAAATCATACTATACAAGTGGTATCGAAAAGTTGGAAAATCGTTGTATCGCCCTCGAAGGCAACTATGTTGAATAACAAAATCGAGTTTTGTCAAAATTTTGTTTTTTTCTTACTTATCCTACGGACTTATTGAATAACCTGTTATTAGTAGGTTTTCATTCAAGAGCATCCGATCTATTAAAATTACTCATAATAATAGAAAGAGAGAAAAGTTTTTTTTGCAGGCCAGTTATATTGAAGGAATTTAATTGAGAAAGTAATTTGTGTAAACAATAAAAAATTAAAGACAGTAAAAATGGTTTATTATAAATTAAATATTATACTACAAACTACAAAATAAATTACAGTCTTAAACATGTTACAATTAAACTCCGATGTGTCACATTTTGATTTACTACCCCTTAAATATTTCCTAGTCATCTGCCTTTCTTCGATTATTGTGTTCATTTTTAATATTCATCTGATCTTTGATACAATATTTTCTGAAGCTTTACTTAATACGAACAATTAACCATACCAAAAATTGAAATACAAATCTGTTCCATGAAAGCAAGATAGATTAAAAAACACAACAGAGGTTGTTCTAACGGGTTTCGACAGCCAAGCTATCATTAGATACTAGTATCTCTCTGAAGATGATACTAGTATCTCTCTGAAGATGATACTAGTATCTCTCTGAAGATGATACTAGTAACTCTGTGAAGATGATACTAGTATCTCTCTGAAGATGATACTAGTATCTCTCTGGAGATGATACTAGTATCTCTCTGAAGACGAAAGCTAGGCTATCGAAACGTATTAGATTAACCTTTGTTGTGTTTTTTAATCTCTCTTTTTTTGAAACGAAAAAAGATTAAAAAACACAGCAAAGATTGCTTTAACGCGTTTCAGCATCTTCAGAGAGACATCTCTCTGAAGATGATACTAGTATCTCTCTGAAGATGATACTAGGATCTCTCTGAAGATGATAGCTAGGCTATCGAAACGCGTTAGATTAACCTTTGTTGTGTTTTTTAATTTCTCTATTTTTGAAACCAAGAAAGATTAAAAACCACAGCAAAGGTTGCTCTAACGCATTTCATCATCTTCAGAGAGACATCTCTCTGAAGATGACACTAATATCTCTCTGGAAATGATACTAGTATCTCTCTGAAGACGAAAGCTAGGCTATCGAAACGCGTTAGATTAACCTTTGTTGTGTTTTTTAATCTCTCTTTTTTTGAAACCAAGAAAGATTAAAAAACACAGCAAAGGTTGCTCTAACGAGATACTAGTATCTCTCTGAAGACGAAAGCTAGGCTATCGAAACGCGTTAGATTAACCTTTGTTGTATTTTTTAATTTCTCTTTTTTTAAAACCAAAAAAGATTAAAAAACACAGCAAAGGTTGCTCTAACGCGTTTCATCATCTTCAGAGAGACATCTCTCTGAAGATGACACTAGTATCTCTCTGGAGATGATACTAGTATCTCTCTGAAGACGAAAGCTAGGCTATCGAAACGCGTTAGATTAACCTTTGTTGTGTTTTTTAATCTCTCTTTTTTTGAAACCAAGAAAGATTAAAAACCACAGCAAAGGTTGCTCTAACGCGTTTCATCATCTTCAGAGAGACATCTCTCTGAAGATGATACTAGTATCTCTCTGAAGATGATACTAGTATCTCTCTGAAGATGATAGCTAGGCTATCGAAACGCGTTAGATTAACCTTTGTTGTGTTTTTTAATCTCTCTTTTTTTGAAACCAAGAAAGATTAAAAACCACAGCAAAGGTTGCTCTAACGCGTTTTATCATCTTCAGAGAGACATCTCTCTGAAGATGATACTAGTATCTCTCTGAAGATGATAGCTAGGCTATCGAAACGCGTTAGATTAACCTTTGTTGTATTTTTTAATTTCTCTTTTTTTAAAACCAAGAAAGATTAAAAAACACAGCAAAGGTTGCTCTAACGCGTTTCATCATCTTCAGAGAGACATCTCTCCGAAGATGACACTAGTATCTCTCTGGAGATGATACTAGTATCTCTCTGAAGACGAAAGCTAGGCTATCGAAACGCGTTAGATTAACCTTTGTTGTGTTTTTTAATCTCTCTTTTTTTGAAACCAAGAAAGATTAAAAACCACAGCAAAGGTTGCTCTAACGCGTTTCATCATCTTCAGAGAGACATCTCTCTGAAGATGATACTAGTATCTCTCTGAAGATGATAGCTAGGCTATCGAAACGCGTTGTGTTTTTTAATCTTTTTTGGTTTCAGGGGACAAGATTTGTATTTCAAGTTTTGAAGATAATCAAGGACCAAAACCAAGTCTTATAATTTGGATTCATCATATCATAATTTAGATTAAGTTATGCAAATCTGTTGATATTATTATATTATATATTACAATTTAGTCAAAGAAATGCGGACGAAAGAGTTTATTTTACATGGTAAAGATTCCTCTCCTTTAGTAAGATACCTATACATTGTTTAATATCTGGCATGATGCCTATATTCTCTATAATGGTCATCTAACCTTTTCTGCACTTTTCCAATATACGATGAGAATGATCTAGTTGCGTTTCTAACTAATTCTAACCCCAAGTGAATTTTTAGATGGATCAAATCTTTCATCAAATCCAAAAATGAATTGTATTTATTATACGACACCTCTGTCGAGTTTGTAGTACTGATGGTTTCATTTGTTAAACTTCCCCCTGTTGTAACATTTACTTCCGAAGGGAGAGTCGTCGGTGGTTCAACCGATGTGTATTCAGTGACAGTATCAACATTTACATGAAGCTTTAAATCTGAAAATATTTCGTTGTCTGAGTCAGTTTCCCTTTTTCTTCTAATTTTGAGACTTCTGGGGCCATGTTCTGGAACTGCTGCTGGTGTCGCCTCTTCTAATTTGGGCGCACTTCCTACTACAAACTTATGATTGTCCGCATTATAACTTGTTTCTTTATTGCTGTCAACATTATAATTTGGTTGGTAAGATTCCGTTTGATAAGAACCATGTTTTGTTTCCAGTTTATACGGATTATAATTATTGTAATTAGTCTCTAATTCGACATTTTCAACGGTGCCATGGACCACACCGTTTTGAACGTTGTATCTATTTTCGACATGACGATATCTGTTAGGTTGAAAACCATTTCTTGATATTGGTGACTTAAAAGTGTTGGCGTGTAAAGAATTTGCTGGCATTCCTGCTATTACTTTACCAATTGCTTCTTCCTCGGCTATACCTCCTGAATAAGCATCAGTGTAATAGTATGAGCCCTCTTTATCTTTTCTGTCGACTTCGTATGATCTCCTTGCTGCTCCAAATGGATATAAAAAGTAACTAGCTAATCCAGCAGTAACCATTAATCCTACTAATCCAACACCAACAGTAGGCATTACTTCTCTTGACAAATAGTTGTACAATTGAGTACTTAATGGCTTAATTTTATTGTCTTTGTTAACTTTGACGACTTTGGTACTATTGTTAGCATCTATCTTATCCGTGCTTGGTTTTCTCCTTCGATTCTTATTTTTCTTTCGTTTTGAATTAGGTTTCTTTTTCTTGATAGATTCATTGGATAAATCTATGGTACCATCCTTGGCTTCAGCCGGTAATGTTGAATTAGTCGTCGAATTCGTTGCAATGGGATTTTTTGTAATTAGATTTATTTTTATTGTTGATGTGGGCGGAACAGTAGTCGATGTAAACATTTTAGTAGATCCACCATTTGTCGTTGTTGATATTGTCGTAATCTTTTTCAGAGTACTGTTTAAAAGTGAAGCTTTAATTTTATTGAGTTTGTTCATCTCTTTATTGGGTTTGGTGCCACTTTTCGTGGTAGTTGATTTAGCAGGTTCAGTAGTACTTGAAAGCGTAGTTGGCTTCTTAGTTGTAGTGATACGTTTTTTAAATATTGGCTTTACAATTTTATTAATATTTTCACTTACTAAAATTGATACATTTTTATTTTCGATGGGTGTAACTATCGGTTTTTTGGGAGGTTTAACAGTAGAACTACCTTGGCCACTCAATAAAATCCAAGTTGATAGACCGCTATGAGTCGTGGGTCTTTCAACTTTGTAAAAGTTTAATTTTTTAGTTGATTCTTCTAAATGAATAGTTTCCTCATCCATCGGAATCGCCACGCCAGCATGAGAATTTTCTATCGGTGTTGGCGTAGAAGATTTGTCTTTTTTCATTATTTGCTGTTTTACTTTTGGAGGCGTTCTGACATCAAAGGCAACCATATCGGCCGACGTGGCATTGACGTCCATAAGTTGACTGGTTAATTGTTTTATGGTATCCCCAATAGGAGGTGACCTAAAACAATAAATAAAATAAGGACAACTATAGATAAGTGTGAATGACGTCGTAAATGTTCACAAAACTGTGGTGGTTTAATCCACAAAGCCAATATTCCAATTGTTGCTCAATTAGTACCAACATGATTTGTTAAATCTATCGTTTTTAGCTGGTAGCATCGTTTCCAAATTTTTTCTGACGTCGATCAGTAATTTTTTAAAAACATTTACGCAGCTTCCCTTTACATTGCACCACATTAGTACCACCACGATTAAAAGGAACAACTAAGAGAACGAATTTTCCTAAAAAAAGTAATTATTATTTTTGATAACGAAGGCTTCCACGGCCAGAGTCAGTACAGGGTATACTTCTTCGGGGATTGGACCGTGTCAAAGAACTACTAAAAGTGTTCGACCTTTCGCCCACCATCGTAGGGGGCTTTTTCAGTAACAAAGAAAAGAAAACAATGAATAAAAAGGGAAATATAAGGGACTATGCAAAAATGAAAAGGCCAATTTCAAGACATCAGAGCACGGTAACTCAGTATGTCCACCATACCAGAGGCGAAACTCTTCTGAATTGAAAATTGGTACAAAGGATAAGAAAGTTTAGACAGAAGAGCACGGTAACTCAATATGTCCACCATACCAGAGGCGAAACTCTTATTTATTTAAAGATTTCATTGCTGCGGACGGATTTTGAAAAGTTTCAACCTTCAGGTTATCCGAACTGGGAAGAATATCAGAAGCAGCTTGCTTTGATGATAGTCTTCTTGCTTTGATTATTAAACAACGCCTAGAAGATGAGTTAACAGAACTGTAGGCTGCTTACTCCAACTTCTGATGGAAAACAGCCTCCCAACACTGTAACTAGTATTGAATTTGATAAATATTTCAACCTGTCTGTCTTTTTTGCCTTCGTTATCACACTGTCTTTCTTTTACATTAAAAATCTCGCTACTCGCGACTTGGTTGCCTTTAAATTTTTTATATCCTAAATAGAAAAAATAAATAAATAAAAGAACACGAAAATACTTTCTCGATTCTAATTGTTACTCGAGGAATTATCACTTTATAAAAAAATGGGAGAATAAACTTGGTTTTGCAGACGTATATTTATTCATTGTAATTAGGAATGTTATTTTATATAAATGGTTCCTGATTAAATAAAAAATATGTCAAAATTACGAGAAGCAAAATATCCCAATTTTTTTAAACAGCATAATTTTCTGTACACCTCTCAACTAGATTGGTTGACTAATATGCCTTGTGATTAGAATATACCTAATTTTAACCAAAAAAAATATATCTTTCCAACATCAAAATTCCTATATTATATATTTCCTAAAAAATGGGAATAAATAAAGACATATCTCTTAGCATAAATTTTATTATCCAAAAACATAACATTTTGTTTTTATTGAATATTTTCATTTTGAGTTTATGGCGATTTTCCATTGCTTAATAAATAATTAATATATACATACAGCTAATATAGATAAATAAATAAATAAATAAATAAATCAAACGTATACTTAAACTTGCATAGTATATTTAACTTGTGCTACCTACAGCTTTCAAATAATGAATCACAGAAAAATATCTTTGACTATATATTGTAAAAGTTTACAATAGCATTCAAAATAGGTAAATTATTTCATATATTTCAGTTACCGTCACATAGAGCCTATTAATTTGCTAATATTATTATTTAAATTTAAAAATAAAATAGTATCGGTAACTATCTATTTTTCTAATACATCATATATACAATTGACTGATTAAATTATTGTTAATAAAGATAATTATTATAAATTATTCTTATACCTTCGCCTCCTTTCCCACGACTGCCTACTATTACTACCAAATTCATATTTTTGAGCAAATTGCTCGATTAAATTTTGTATTCTAATAATTTCAGTAGAAATACTTCTTCTGTGTCTATGAGATAAATTATCAGATCTATGACTGATATAATGCGAGACATGTTGCCAAGTTTTCGTATTATGATCCCAAAACCAACCATCCGGATGATGAACCGGCTTATGAACGTGCTTATAATAAATATGATTCGATTTTTTCGAAGTCTTAATACCAAAATAAATAGCGAGCGCTGGTATCCACCAAGGGAACAACGCTATAACTTTTAGAAACCCTAAGGTAAAAAATAAACCCATAGGGATCATGTATAGATAAGGATTCTTTAAAAAACTAAGGGCATTACCAAATTTATTCCACAACCATTCCAATGCTTCAAACAAATTTTTCAAATCAGGAAACCCCCAGCTTCCACCATCATCTCCACCGCTACCACCACTACCTCCAGAGCCGCCCGAACCCGCACTACCTCCTGTTCCTCCAGAAGGAGCCCCACCACCTCCCGGATCAGCTAAAGGTGCTCCTCCCCCGCCCGGATCAGCTGCGGCGGGAGGTGCCTGATTAGCTTGATCTTCCGCTACTGGAGCAGCTTCAATTGGATCTTCCTCAATCGGTTCCGCGTCGTAAGTATTAATAGGTGGTGTGTCTTGTTGTGTCCCTTCAGGAACTCGATTCTGGTGGAAATGTGAATTGATTACCAGATTTAAATCTGAGCAATCTTGCCTTTGTTGGGGGTTTAAAACCGAACTGGAAATGTGTACTGTCGGACAAGGGGAACCGTTGGCATCTTTGGTATTTGTTCCTGATGGAAGCATGTCTAAATTAAATGTGCTAATTGCGTTTGATAGAGGGTTATCTTCGGATGCGTCAACGGCGATTGAAGAGGGATCATCTGCCGGTAATTCTTCGATTGGGTTTTCTGGAGATTGTGGAAGTGAACCCGCCACGTCACTTATAGAATACTGGGGTGAATTCGAACTAACTTCTGGATTAGGTGTTGGGTATGGTACTCCGCTTTCGTACCAGTTCTGTTTAATTTCCGTCAATGATGGTCTTGCTGACAATTTTGATACGTATCGTGGTGGGGTAGGTTTTAGCTTCCATTTCGTCGAAGGTCGAGCTGTTGATTGCTTCTTTTTGGAGGAAACTGAAGGTAATAAAATTTGGGTTTTATTGTACTTAGGGTTGTATGTAGCAGGGCGACGCGTCTTTGTTTGAGCTTTCTTACTAACACCGGAAATGGTTGGTCTTGTTAATTTTAATATTATCGTTGTTGGACGTTTAGTTGTAATTGGAGATCTGTTTACTTTATTTAACTTAATTCTAAATGGTTCCTTGGGTTTCAGAGTAGATTTAACTTTTTTTGTTGCATTTATGTGTGAAATTAAGGGTCTTCTAGTGGTGGCAGAAACCTGTATTTTAGATAAAGGTTTTACAGTAGCCACTTTTCTATTTTTTGACACAAAATTGCTTGGTATAGCCGCGTTAGTTTTAAGTGTTTTATTTGTATGCCTTATACTATTAATGCTATGTTTTACGAAATTAGATTGTGGGCTAGAATTAGATTTTAATTTTCTACTATCAGTCTTAGAGTTAGTTTCTGAAATTTCTTGAAAAAACTCATCATCTTTCGGACTTTTAGAATATCTAGTATAATTTACAATTAAACTATTATTCGGAATTATAAAATTTGAAGCTGGAGGTAGCACATATTGAGTGTAAGTGTTGTGTAGTGTTATATTGGTGTCTTTGTAAAAATTTGTATATCCGTCGTTGTACCTTGTTGTAGTATCGGAAGGCATACCACATATTCCTGATAATATGAGCACTAACACTATACCGGCGGGCCGAAAACGACACATTTTTACCTGTAAATAAAAAAAAAGAATGAGTACACTGCATAGAAATCTTTTAAGTTATTCGCACAAAGCGTTGAACAAATTTTAACAACTACAAAGCTAGTTTCATAAAAAAGGAAGCTTGCAGGTACCAGAATGCTTTGTCGCTTCATAAGCAGAAGCAGAAATGGTTTAGTTGTAGAAAAATTGAAATACAAATCATGTCCCCTGAGAGCAAGGAAGATTAAAAAACACAACACAAGTTGCTCTAACGCGTTTCGATAGCCAAGCTATCATCTTCAGAGTGATACTCAATTTAATCTAATCTTTCTTGGTTTCAGGGGACAAGATTTGTATTTCAATTTTTGAAGATAACCAAGGACCAGTCCGTTCCACCAAAATTAGTTGTAGATATTTAAAAATATATAATCAATTTATGTACATAACATAGTGCAGAATGGAATGCATATTAGATATAAAATTAGAATAAATCGTATGAGTTATATAGAAATATAAATGTTTCTGTAAAATTACAGACAGAATTACGATGTAACCCTAAAAAATTACTGTCTGAGGTAACTTTAATTCTCGTTTTAACTTTTAACTTTAATTCTCGTTTTACTTTAATTCTCGTTTTATGGGTTTGCATTTTCTTTTAAAAGAACACATTATGGCAGAATCTCTCTGTAAACTAGGACACTAATTTTTTGTTGCCTTTAACTGAGGTACACACAGCGAATGCTTCCGAGACCTAATTCTAATGCTGTCAATTACAGAATAACAATCAAACTAAACTAAACTGATTCTAAAGTCAAATGGGTTTATAAGTGTTCCTTTGCATAATTATGGCCACTTCCTATAACGGTACCACATACCAATAACATTAAACCTTGCCCAACAAGCTCGTCGATGTCACAAGGTTTTTTTTTTCGCTCATTTAATTCGTGGATACAGTTTCTTAACTTTATCATCATATCAGACGTCTGCGTTTTTTCTCTAATCTAATGAGATTAGAAATATGATTAGTAATAAGAAGTCAGTAACATAGTCATATAAGGACTAGATAAAGACACTGTGGGCCAAAATATTTTTTCTATCTTTAAAAATCTAGGAGATCATGAACTGGCCATTTGCCAGTTTCGAGTTATATCATTAAAAACCCTAAATTAGAAATCGTAAAAAAATATCTCAAAACACAGACGTAGCTAGAATAGAACTGGTGTTCCAATCCGAAAATTTATATGTATTCAAATAAAGGACTTTTTCTTCGAAATTCATTCTTTCCTGGAAACATTTTTTCGATATTTCGACTTTTCTCTGAGATTTCGTATTTTTTCACAAAATTTGCCTTTTTCTTTTAAAATTTCGCATTTATTTATAAAACTCGACTTCTTTTATTAAACACGACTTTCTTAAAATTTCGAATTTTTGTTTTCCTAAATAAAAATTCGAATTCGTTGTCTTTTTTCCTCAATTTCGCCATTTCTAGAAATTGGACTTAAAAATTTCAACTTTTTTTAAATTGTGGAAAAGAGCTTGTTTGTTAAAATTTGCCATTTCCTCGAAATTGGATCCATTTTCTGATAAAAAAATAAAAATAAAGAAAAATATTTATCTGGATATTTTGAAAGATATTTTTTTGGAAATATTAAATGCCAAAAATTACAAGAAATATTTTTGCAAATTTTAATCGTTTTGTTAATCCCAATTTCTGGAAGTTTCACCTTATTTGT
>CM053326.1:48836158-48908658 GCA_028583605.1 Dastarcus helophoroides | reverse complement strand
AATTGCTGAATTTACACCTCGCACAGGTCGATTTTATTTTTATATTTTATTTTTAGAGATACATTTTCCTTGATACTTATGGTCAGTTTTTGCGTAAACTTTCTATGAAAGTGTCTACAGAGACAAGCACCAGTGTGAGCTTCTGAATGAGAATGAGTTTAAATCGGTGTTCTCCTAGAGATGGCATTTAAAGAAGCGTGTGTCAAAGAGTATGCTAATGATGGATACGACGTTGTTTACTAAGAAGTCACTGATGCCAAATTCTGTTGAAGCTCTTCGACATGATACAACACATGGTTCTTCGAGGTATTCAGTACACTTCACAGTTTTAAAAATGTGTTGAAGCTGATGCCTTGCGAATTTATGGGACAGAAAATATGAAAGCAAAGGACCTTACTTATGGAGATTTGTACAGCCTCATGTACTAATGCTTCCAAGTAGGATACTTGAAATACCACGTGAAGTCAATAACTCGATCTTTCAGGAAAACATTTTCTTCTCGTAAAAGAAAAAACTGAATACATCTGATACACAACTGTCTCCATGAGAAGATGAAGGCATTATTTGAAATATATAGCTCTAATTTTAGGGTATCGCTACCCCTTGGCAAGGGTTTTCAATCTTTCAGGTCGAGATACATATATGATATAACAAGATACATGATACATGATATATCGAGATGCATACATGATATATAAAATTAAATAGTGTAATGAAATGTAAATTGTAAAATTTAGTACTTAAGAAATTTTTCTAGAAAGATCTGATAAGGGAAAGCGACCGCGATAACGAAGCAAACGGCAGATAAGCGTTCCCGAAATTTCGGCAAACGATAAGCCTTATCTGCCGGAAACTTGTAGAACCCGAACCAGAGATCTATATAAAGGGGGTCCGGTTGGCTTTCCCTCAGTCAGTCAGTTAGTCAGTATAATTAATTAGTGAGTTAGTAGTTAGAAGTCAATAAGTGAGTTAATTATTGAGTTGTTGTATCGAGTTTAGTTTATAAATAAAGTGGGTATTATTCAGCAAATGTTAATAATCATTCAAACCGATAAGCCCACAACAATAGTTACATTTTGAGGTGTCATGGAGGAAAGAATATTTATCTTGAAAGTTCCAGGTCTCCATCCGTTCAGTGGCATCTTCCAATGCATGACATTTCGCCGAAATCTCATCGGACATCTTCAAAGTTTCAAGCGAGCACCTTCAAGTGCTCTCATCCAGCATCTTCAAATACCGGATGTAAAACGTGCATTGGGAGAGACCACTGAACCGATGGAGATCCAAAACTTAAAAAAAAAAAGTATAAAATAGTCTATCTATAGTCTTCAGAAAAAAACGAATAACTAATCATTCTGTAAACCTGAACATTAGCATTACAAAAAGCCATATTTCAACAGAATTTCATAATTGGAAAAATGACAAATGTACTTTATATGGAAAAATATTCTAATTATTCGTCAAAAAAACCGATGTATCTAAAATCGATTTGAGACTTTAACACTGATATTCTTATATTATCTTGGGATTGTATCACTTCAAAAAATTTGACAAAACGGTAAAGGTCACTGCAGATTCTTTAACTTCTCGGACGGGGACGACGCGGCGGAACACATACTTTTTCCTGATCCGGTGCAGAATGATATACTTCAGAAAGATGGAAATATAACATCGGAAGCAATATGCAACTTTGTTCCAAGAAATAGTCTCGATTTTATCAAGAGTGGGTGGATATTGACATTTTAAATCAGAAATTGAAATACTATTGAAATACAAAGTTTTTTCTGCTGTCATTTTCAGAGAGAAACTGTTTATCTCTGAAGATGATAACTTGGTTGTCGAAACGCGTTAGAGCAACCTTTGTTGTGTTTTTTTAATCTTTCTTGGTTTCAGGGGACAAGTTCTGTATTTCAATTTTTGAAGATAACCAAGGACCAGTCCGTTCCACCAAAATTTTAAATCAGAATTACTTATAAAAGAGAATATTTTGATCAAAGTGAAGAAAAGCGTTTAAAATCAAGCGACTCTTTACAAATCTGCAACAAATTTATCTAACAAGCAGCAATTGGTAGGAGTTTACGACATTTTGAACCACATAGTCAAGCGGAGTATTTTTTTTCCTTATCACTTTGAGTGATTTGTTTGCACATTTTAAAATCTTTTGATTTTTAATTTCAGTTAACTTAGTTAATGACCTATGATATTATTTGCAAAAAAATATAACATTCTTCACCTTATCTCCGAAGTGTGTAAGCCAAAAATCTGACACAATTTCTGCAACATAATGTGTGAATGGTGTCAAACATTTTTAGATATTTTTTATGAAGTTAATAGCACCTTAACTTAATTGTTCGTAGTGATTCATTCTCAAGTTTTTATATTTATTATTTTTTGCAAAAATGACCGCAATACGTGTTTTTTTTTTAATATTTAAATTAAATCCTGACCTAGAATCTTTAAGTTAAATTAATTAATGTTCAACTAACAAAGGTTACATAGTGTTTAAAAATGTAGGTCAGTTTTTTGTTGAAGTGTTGTCATATGAACTCTTCTGTTCAGTTTTACACGAAATTAATTTATGGGTACACACACAATGTCTAAAAAACAAGAATTGCTGCAAAAGGTAACACACTCTCTGTATGTATGGTTATATACAGACGTCTGCTATTCATAGATTTAACAATGTGTAAATAAAAAATCCTGTTAATATGCATAGAGAAACTAACTGTACAGTCCCTCATAATCTAGTGCCTACATGGGTATAGGCAAGATTTCTTTTAAGGGGGGACAGCAATCATTCTGAAACATTGACGACTAAAAAAAGAAAACCTTCCCCTTTAACAATGTATATTTTCACTTAAAAAATACATGTAGAACAAATTTCCGAATTAAAGCCAACATTTCGAAACTTTAAGAAAAAAGCTTTTGTAGAACTTTAAGAAATATCGAAATTTCGAAAAATTTGAAATTTCAAAAAAAAGCAAAATATCTAAATGTCGATTTTTGTAAAAAAAAAGTAGCAATTTCCAGAACCCCTCGAATGTAGAGAAAAAATTGCTACTTTCCAAATTATTTCCCCCAGAATTTTTTCTTTATTTAAATTTTATCACATTCTTAAAATTTGCAAGTTCTCGAGATTTCCTAAAAATATAGTCTCAGAATTTTTAGATCTTTATTAATATTGAGATCCAGTTTTAGAAAAATAATCGAATTTTATGAAAGAGTTAAAAGTTGGAAAAAAAATCCAATATTATATGTTGAATTTAAAAGAAATATTTTTCTTGAAATTCCCAAAAATATAATTTGTAACATTTTCATTACCATTCCGTTCTAATTTAGAAAAAAAGACAAATATTAAGAAAAATGACTAAATTTCAAAATAAATAAATAATGTTTCAAACAAAAGTACAAAAAGCAGAAATTAAAAATGAAATCAAATTTCGAGGAAAAGGGAATTTCAGGTAAAAGACCATTTTAAAGCAAAAAGTCAAAATTTTGAGAAAAAAAAAGACGAATTTACAAGAAAAAGGCGAAATAAAAATATTAAATATCAAATATTGGAATAAAAATCAAAATTTTATGAAAAAGACAAACTTTAAAAAAATCCAATGTCCAGAAAGAGAAAATATAGAATTTTAAGATAAAAATCAAAATCTCTAGAATAAGATATCAAATTAAAAAAAAATATATCAGATAAAAAGAAAACTACCAAAATGGACTTGGAAAAATATCACGTTTTTTAAAAAATATGTTACAAGTTTGAGAAAAAGATCAAACTTTCTAGAAAATAGTCCAACTTTTCAAGAGAAAATTTGAGTCCAAATTTTCAAGAGAAAATTTGAATTTTAAGAATAAGGTAGTAATTTCGAAAAGGCCAATTTCGAGAAGAAAACTGGAAAAGTCGGAATTTTCAGTAGATCTCTGAAGATGATGGCTTGGCTATCGAAATGCGTTAGAGTAACTTTTGTTGTATTTTTTAATCTTTCTTGGTTTCAGGGGTCAAGATTTGTATTTCAATTTTTGTAGATAACCAAGGACAAGTCCGTTTCACCAGAAAAAAAATATATTAAAAATTCAACCTTTCACAAAAACTCTAAAAACTCGTCAACATTTTCGAAGGTCTTACTTTATGAAATGACGAATTTTTCAGAAAAAGTCGAACTTTGAAAAAGATAAATCAAAATTTCCAAACAGATTGTTCTCAAAATTTAAAATTCAGTAAAAATGTTGAATTTAAAAGAACTTTTTTTCTCGAAATCCCCAAAAATATTATTCTTAATATTTTCATTACCATTCCACTCGAATTTAGACAAAAAAAGTCAACATTTTGAGAAAAAAAAAGACGAATTTACAGGAAAAAGGCGAAATAAAAATATTAAATATCGAATATTGGGATAAAAATCAAAATTTTATGAAAAAGACAAACCTTAAAAAAACCAATATTAAATGTAAATGTCCAGAAAGAGAAAATATAGAATTTTAAGATAAAAATCAAAACCTCTAGAATAACATATCAAATTAAAAAAAATATATATCAGATAAAGAGAAAACTACCAAAATGGACTTGGAAAAATATCACGTTTTTAAAAAATATGTTTGATCTTTTTCTCAAACTTTCTAGAAAATAGTCCAACTTTTCAAGGGAAAATTTGAGTCCAAATTTTCAAGAGAAATTTTAAATTTTAAGAATAAGGTAGTAATTTCGAAAAGGCCAATTTCGAGAAGAAAACTGGAAAAGTCGGAATTTTCAGTAAATCTCTGAAGATGATGGCTTGGCTATCGAAATGGGTTTGAGTAACTTTTGTTGTATTTTTTAAACTTTCTTGGTTTCAGTGGTCAAGATTTGTATTTCAATTTTTCAAGATAACCAAAGAACAGTTCGTTGCACCAGAAAAAAAATATATTAAAAATAAAAATTTAACCTTTCACAAAAACTCTAAAAACTCGTCAACATTTCCGAAGGTCTTACTTTATGAAATGACGAATTTCTCAGAAAAAGTCGAATTTTGAAAAAGATAAATCATAATTTTCAAAAAGATTGTTCTCAAAATTTAAAATTCAGTAAAAATGTTGAATTTAAAAGAAATTTTTTTCTCGAAATCCCCAAAAATATTATTCTTAATATTTTCATTACCATTCCACTCGAATTTAGACAAAAAAAGTCAACATTTTCAGTACCATAAAATATCACATTTTAAGATAAAAGTTGAAGTTTGTTGAAAAGGACAAGTATTAAAAAAATGGCGCAATTTCTAAATAAATGAATGATTTTTGAAATAAAAGTACAAAAAGCAGAATTCTGAAAATAAAATTGAAATTGAGGGAAAGGGAAATTTTAAAAAAGTCAAAATTTTGAGAGAAAAAGGAGGAATTTGCAGAAAAAAGGCGAAATTTCTAAAAATATTAAATATCGAATATCGAAAAATATTAAATATTGAATAATTAATATCGAATATTTAATATCGAATATTTAATATCGAATATCGAATATTAAATATCGAACATTTCGTGAAAAGGGCAAGCTTTAAAAAACTAGTCAAAATTTCTAAAAAATCGGATTCTAAAAGATGGAAATTTTTTCACAAAAAATTCATAAAAATAACGGAATTTGGAAAAAATCGAAATTTGGAGAAAACTTCGAAATGCATATAAAATTCAAAATTTTCTAAAGAAAGTCAAATTTTAAGAAGAAAAAGTCGAAATTCGAAAAAATAGTCGAAACTCCAAGAAAAATTATAAGAAAACCTTCGAAAATTGTGGAAAAGATCTAAATTTTTAGAAGAAAGTTTAATCTTGGTAAAAATCTGAATTTTTTCAGAAAGAATCAAAGTTTATCAAAATTTAGAAAAGAGCCAATTTTAAGAACAAAACGAAGTTTTAAGAAAAAAATCGGATTTTTCTGGCTAAGTATTTTTTTTGTCTTGACTTCTTATGTCAGGGGAAGACAACTGCCCTCCCATAATTTAATGTGGCATGTCAAAAAATGTCCAATATTGAATAAATTGTGATACACGAGTTGAAACTTTGGATTAAAAAAAAAGTTAAAATTTAGAAAGAAAATTTCCTCTTATTTTTTCTCCTTTTACAAACATTTAAAATTTCCAAAAAATATCTTTCAAAATTTGCAAATAAATATTTGTGCTCGAGTATTACCTCGAAATATCTGTAACAAAAATGATTTCTATTACTTTTTGGTGGAACGGACTGGTCCTTGGTTATCTTCAAAAATTGAAATACAGAAATTGTCCCCTGAAACAAGAAAGATTAAAAAACACAACAAAGGTTGCGCCTTTCGACAGCTAAGAGAGATAGTATCTCTCTGAAGATGATAACTTGGCTGTCGAAACGCGTTAGAGCAACCTTTGTTGTGTTTTTTAATCTTTCTTGGTTTCAGGGGACAATTTCTGTATTTCAATTTTTGAAGATAACCAAGGACCAGTCCGTTCCACTCCTGAAACAAGAAAGATTAAAAAACACAACAAAGGTTGCGCCTTTCGACAGCTAAGAGAGATAGTATCTCTCTGAAGCTGACAGCCTGGCTGTCGAAACGCGTTAGAGCAACCTTTGTTGTGTTTTTTAATCTTTCTTGTTTCAGGGGACAAGTTCTGTATTTCAATCTATTGCTTTTATTTCAAACTTCATCCCTTCGCTGTATATTGTTACGCGTTTATCGTGGTTCGGATTGATTAACACGTGAATTGAAAATAATACCCACTTTATTACCAAACTAAACTTGGATCACCACAATTGAACAATTAACTCACTTATTATCGACTTCTACTATTTCACTAATTACACTGACTCTAACTGACTGACTCGAAGGACAGCTGACCATCTTATATAGTTTTGGCATCCAGATTCTAGAACAGTCCGGCAGATAAGGCTTATCGTTTGCCGAAATTTCGAGAACGCTTATCTGCCGTTTGTTTCGCTATCGCGGCCGCTTTCCCCTTATCAGATCTTTATAGAAACTTTTCTTATGCACAAAATTCTACAATTCTATTCTAAATTCTATTCCATCTATTTACACTGCGTTACAATATGCTTTGTACAGCTTTTTTCTTAGTCAGCATTTTGTAATAGAATTGATAGCAGAACAGGCGTACAGCATTTTCCTTAGTCAACAATATTTTTTAATAGAATTATTAGCAAAACAGGCACAGGAGAGTTATAGCTTTAGTTATAGAGAGTATAGCTTTTTCCTTAGTCAACAACATTTTTTAGTAGAATTATTAGCAGAACAGGCACAAGAAAGTTATTAGAGATATACTACAAAAAGAGATAAAATAATTTATTAAAGCTATGCTTGCAATTAAGTTGAAATATACTAATTTATTTTTTTATGAATTTTTATTACTTTCTTTAAAAAAAAACAGACGGAAAGAATTCCATTTAGATGGAACATTAAATAAAATCAATTTAGTTTGTGGTAGGTTAAAGAGAGAGAAATTATAAATTAAATTGACTTCGATGAACTGGCTAATAACATTTTAAAAGTATGTTATTCTTTATAAAAACAATTGGGATGTCATTGCCACTAAAATTTAAAAGTTAGTGGGTTAGAAACGTAATAATGTCTATATTAACATAAATGTTATTCAATGCTTAATTATACTCGTACAAGTTTCGCGTAATTCTGCCGTTATGTCATAAATCTATGTATTAGCAAATCAAACATACGAAAACAAGACTAATCGCTTGGTTAAAAGTGTCAGAGTGCAGAGAAACGATCATATTTGAAAAGAGGGAAGTAGAGTATGATGTTACTAAAAGTGACACTTTCCGCTTAATATATTAAGACTAATATTAATATATATTAATATTAGTCTTATTAATATCAACCTATACACTATACACTGTATCCCACAGGGTGTCAGATAGTGGCTATTTTCCCTATTAATGTATAATTTTGGTGAAACGAACTGGTCCTTCGTTATCTTCAAAAACTGAAATACAAATCTTGTCCCCTAAAACCAATCTTCAGAGAGATACAGATAGCTTGACTATCGAAACGCGTTAGAGCAAAGTTTGTTGTGTTTTTTAATCTTTATTGGTTTCAGGGCTTCAATTTTCGTGTTAGTGGAGATAAAAATTCTGTTAAAGCAGCAAGTAGTGCAGTATCCGCCGTTAAAAAATTTCGGTACCTTTTTGTTTGAGTTTTCTTAAGAAATATTTTGTAAAGTAAAATTATTAAAAGGATGCGGTTTATCCAGGAAAACTATTGCAGATACACCCAAACTAATATTATATTCAAAAAACAAGAGTAAATAACCTTTCAACATGTTGCATGTAAATAAATAGAAGATTTGACAGCTATGAAACGTTACCTTACGATAGGATATTGTAACGCAATGCAAATAGATGAAATAGGATTTAAAATAGAATTGTAGAATTTAGTAAATAAAAAAGTTTCCCCAGGGGAAAGCGTCCGCGATAACGAAACAAATGGCAGATAAGCGTTCCAGAAATTTCGGCAAACGATAAGCCTTTATCTGCCCAAAAAATTCTAGAAGCCAGGAGCCAAAACTATAAAAGGCGGTCAGCTTTCCCTCGAGTCAGTCCTAACAACACGAGCCCGGTCGACGGCACGCGCTAAAGAAGGTGGACCGAGTAGCCTTCTTTAGAGTGACTGCTGTCGATCACGGACGCCTGCCATCGGAGGTGAATTGAGTAGCTTTCGATCGGCGGTCTCCGCAGCTCACAAAATTATTAACACAGTAATGTTCACTAAAAGACGGCGGTCAAAGGAACGAAAGTTTCGGAACCGCGTTAAAATACCAAAGATCCATGATGATGCCTCGAGTCAATCAGTTAGAAGTCAGTGTAGTTAGTGGGTTAGCAATTATTAAATAATAAGTGAGTTACTGTTCAGTTGAAATGTGTCGAGTTAATTTGATAATAAAGTGGTGTAATTTACACGTGGTAATCTATTCGAACCGATAAAGCCCGTAACAATATAATCTTGTGTAGC
Organism: Dastarcus helophoroides; assembly: GCA_028583605.1. Taxonomy (NCBI): domain Eukaryota; kingdom Metazoa; phylum Arthropoda; class Insecta; order Coleoptera; family Bothrideridae; genus Dastarcus; species Dastarcus helophoroides. The sequence goes on along the minus strand of CM053326.1, from coordinate 48,899,687 downwards.
TAGGCAGCCTACTATACATATCATCGTATCAACGAATTTGAGTAAAACATCATTCTGCAACCTGCACGAACTGCGCTTATCCAAAATAATTTTATAAATGAGAAAGTACATTTGATCGCCTATCGCTATCCTACAAGAATCTGCTATGTTTGATTCCTAATTAAAACTAGAGACTAGTTGAAACTAGAGGCAATTAAAACAAATTGATTCATCGAACAAATTTAAAAACGCTTTTATTTTGTACAGTTTTACCGTTAAGTTATGAAGGCAATTATTTATTTAAATTCGCAGAAGAATTCGCTGGTAATAGTATTGAATATATTCGGCCTCGGATCCTTAATGGTGCGTATTTTAGCAACTTGACCTCGTCTTAAATTTGGAGCATCTTAAAAAATCGTTTTCGCAGATTTTAATCCGGTTTGCGAATATAGGCCAGGACAGGACAAGATAATATTTGTGCGTGTGGACAAGTCATTCTTATTTACTACTTTTCAACTTTATAATAACCTAATAAAAATTCTACGTACCGAATAAACTATTTCAAAAATGAAAATATCCCAAATTAGCGGAGACTATACAGACTCTATTCAAATTAGTGTTTTCAGCTATATAAATAATCGCTGTAATTGAAAATTATTTCTATCAGCTTCACTTTAATATTCATACTCTATGTCTTATTAGAAAGTTAAGGAATGTTGAAAAATGTTAATAAAATCTCTGATTGCTAGATATGCGAAGAGTTAAATATTCACATAAATAACAAGAATTTGTCTGCGAACGTAATGATCCCAGGAAATTCGGTTTATGTGTCACAAAATAATAATGATTCTTATACTGATTTACGCATAAAAGTCAGCAGTTGCGTTATATTTTTTCTGTTTCCTGTTCAGAACAAAATATCCCCACGAGAAGTGACTTCAAACAATTATATCCAGTAAATAACTAGATTTTAATGTATGATTATTACATGTTTCCTAGCATGCTCCAAATTGCTATGCATAGTAGATGTATATTCATTTATTTTTTCCCAGCATACTTCCCAATTGTTCTTCAGGCATATTTGTTGGTTTTGATTGTTATAATTAGTAGAAAGTATTTTAAATGTAATTATAATAGTACACATTAAGCTAAACGAAAAAATTTATTAAACGCCCGAGAAAAATTTAGAATATTTTAGTCATTAAGATACCAAGGATGTTATAAGGATAATAACGCACTGAGGTGGAGTGTTCTTTGATCGAAGGCGTTATTATCCTGTAACACCCGTAGTGCCTTCAATGATTAAGGTCCTACAAATCTGCTATTTATTTCGATTTTATTTTGACATTTACCATTAATTAATTTGTAACATACAGGGTGTTTCATAATTGCATGCTAAACCAGCAGGGGGATATTCCTTGGGCAATTTTAAGACAAAATTTTCATATTAACATAGGTCCGGAAACGCTTCATTTTCGATACACAGGGCGGTAAAAATTGAAGAAAAAATGGGTTTTTCTTCAATATTTCTGAGACTGGTTTAGATATTTTTTTGATATTCAGTACACGATATCTGGGTATAAAAGCAAGTATTTTGACAAAAAAACATTTGTTCTGATTCCACCAGTGGCGTTCCCACAAACAGGTGGATACACATTTTTGAAAAAAAAATGTGACGCCAATGCTATTTTTCAAAATAAGAATTATTTTCTTAGTCTTTGTTATGTTTCTATCAAAAATGAGCTCTTGACTTTTTGTCCTATGACGGACGGTTTCCGAATTAAAAAATAAAAATCATTTACTTGCTATGCCGCTGTGGTAGATTAGTTTTGTGTTTACAACCAAGTGTCAAATTTTTCACTTCAATACTTTATCTGAATGTGAGTGATTGATAAGTATAAGAAAATATGTTTGAGAATGCTGAGTTTGCCGATATTCATTACATGTGCGGTCTTGCGGATGGAAATGCATTTGAAGCCAGGCGACTGTATGCAGAGCGTTTTCCGCAAAGAATTGTGCCAGATTCAAGAACTTTTTCAAGCGTTCATAGAAGACTACGCGAGAAGGGATGTTTTAAACCCGATCATCACTTAAAAGGGGCACAAAGAACCGCAAGAACAGAAGAAACTGAAATAGCTGTTCTTAATTCAGTTGAGCAAAATCCCGAAATAAGCACAAGGAAAATTGCTAGTAATTTAAATATCTCCCATATTTTAATCTGGAGGATACTTCACGATTTTTTTTTATACCCTTACCATATTCCACGGGTTCAGGCCTTACTGCCTCGGGATTTACCATTTCGTATAAATTTCTGCCAATGGTTTATTCAAAAAATTGTTGAAAATCCACTATTTGACAGAGAAGTATTATCTACCGATGAAGCCAGTTTTTTCCGAAATGCAATTAGAAACTTCCACAACAATCACTTTTGGGCTGAAGAGAACCCGCATGCCATCGGTCGAAGTCAATCACCAAGAACAATTCTCGGTAAATGTCTGGGCAGGAATTGTTGACGACTATTTAATTGGACCCTTTTTTTCTGCCAAGAAGATTAAATGGAGAAAATTATCGTCACTTTCTTGAAAATGATTTACCAGTGCTGTTAGAAGATGTCCCCGTTTTAATCCAAAATCGAATGTGGTTTATGCACGATGGTGCCCCTGCGCATTTTAGTGTTTTGGCACGTGCATATTTGGACCAAAATTACAATAATCGCTGGATAGGCAGAGCAGGAACAGAATTATGGCCGCCTAGATCCCCTGACCTGAACAGTCTAGATTATTTTTTATGGGGCTATCTTAAAACCTTACTTTATAGCACCCCTATCCAAACTGAAGAAGCACTGAGAAATCGCAAAACAGATTCCTGCAACACTATAAGAAATACGCCAGGAATTTTTCAACGAGTACGCGAATCTATGAGAAGAAGAGTTGAGGCGTACATACTTGCAGGTGGTGGACAATTTCAACACCTGATATGATTTAATTAATTTCATTGTTAAGATTTCATTAATAAATTAATCTACCATAGAACCGGCCGTCGTAGGACAAAAAGTTAAGAGCTCATTTTTGATAGAAACACAACAAAGACTAGGCAAATAATTCTTATTTTAAAAAATAGCATTGGCGTCACATTTTTTTTTTTCAAAAATGTGTATCGACCTGTTTGTAGGAACGCCACTGGTGGAATCAGAACAAATGTTTTTTTGTCAAAATACTTGCTTTTATACCTAGATATCGTGTACTGAATATCAAAAAAATATCTAAACCAGTCTCAGAAATATTGAAGAAAAACCGATTTTTTCTTCAATTTTTACCGCCCTGTATATTAAAAATGAAGCGTTTCCGGACCTATGTTAATATGAAAATTTTGTCTTAAAATTGCCCAAGGAATATCCCCCTGCCGGTTCAGCATGCAATTATGAAACACCCTGTATATTATGTCAAAATGATTTCATTTAAAAGAGAAACAATCAAAATTGTTTGTAAACGTCGCCCTAGGGCAGTATTACTACCATAACGTATCTCAAAATAGGGCAGTTATTGTGCAATAACAGACCTTGTAGGGCATCAATATCATAACATTAACATAGCATACGCCATTTCTTTTATTGGTGAATGGACTGATCCTTGGTTATCTTCAAAAATTGAAATACAAATCTTGTTTCCTGAAACCAAGAAATATTAAAAAACATCAACAGAGGTTGCTCTAAAAAAATTGAAACACAGAACTCGTCCCCTGAAACCAAGAAAGATTAAAAAACACAACTTTAACGCGTTTCGACAGCCAAGCTGCCATCTTCAGAGAAAAACTGTTTCTCTCTGAAGACGACAGCTTGGCTGTCGAAACGCGTTAGAGTAACCTCTGTTTTGTTTTTTAATCTTTCTTGGTTTCAGGGGATAAGTTCTGTGTTTCAATTTTTGAAGATAACCAAGGACCAGTCCGTTCCATCAAACAGAGGTTGCTCTAACACGTTTCGATAGCCAAGCTTCCAGCAACTTCGATTTTTTTCTTAAAATTCGTAGTTCTTGTTTCAAATTTTTAATTTCGCCAAATTTATTAAAATAAGTCGAAATAATGAAATAAAAACGCCGGTTTTGGAATTTAAAAAACGAATCTTTTTTGAATTCATTAAATTTAAAACGAGAAAACATTCAAGGGTAGTTTTTTTTCTGTTAATTACATACTTGTACTGGAACTGAATTAGGCAGAAGATCTGATTTTTAGATCTTAGTTATCATCTTTAGAGAGGTACTGTCCTGAACACTGAAAGATACTGTACTGAGTATCTCTCCAAGAAATATTAATAAACACCAACAGAGGTGGCTCTAACGCGTTTCGATAGCCAAGCTATTATCTTCAGAAAGATACTGTCCTGAACACTGAGAGATACTGTACTAAGTATCTCTCGAAGAAATATTAAAAAACACCAACAACAACAACGCGTTTCGATAGCCAAGCTATCATCTTCACAGAGATACTCTGTACAGGTCTCTCAGTACTCCAGGACAGTATCTCTCTGAAGATGATAGCTTGGCTATCTAATATAACTAGAACAACCTCTGTTGGTGTTTTTTAATCTTTCTTGATTTCAGGGGACAAGATTTGTATTTGAATAGCATACGCTAATCATTGCAGTGTTTATTTTAAGTATCAATCTGACAAATTATTTATTAAACAAAGTTGTTATTTCTGAAATTCATTCGCAAATAAACATTGAACTACAATACATTGACCATGAAACTCCTCTTGAATGAAATTTAACATTCACTTCTTTGATCCAAATAAGCAGCCGAGTGTTTGTGGTCAAGTAGATGCATATAAATTACTAGGTCAAATATAATTCATACTCGGACATAAATATGTATAAGATTATTATTTTTCGTAATTATATGAACTAAAACAAACGATTTTTATTATTGACTACTGATAATTTTCAGTTACCTATAAATTAAAACAGATTATCAACCACAATGAAAATAAGAGTACAATTTGTAAGTATAAACTGGGAAATTTCGGAAAAAATGACGAAGTTTGAAGAAAATATGATAATTGCGAATTGCAATTTGAAGTTTCCAGAGTAAATTATTAGTATTGAAATTTCGCAACAACTCGAAAGTTATAAGAAAATCTCGAATTTTCGAGTCTCAAGCGAAATATTAGCAAAAAGTTAGTAAATGTCGAGTTTTTCTTCAAAACTCGACATTTATGTAAAGGATTTTTTATATAAAAAATTGTACTTTTGCGAAATATTGCAATTTCGATAAAAAAAAAGTTCGAAACTTCTATCAATGTTAAGAAAAACTGTTATGTATTTAACAAAAGTTGAGAAAGTGCCATATTTTGAGATAAGGCAAAAAAAGTCTAAAAAATTAAGAGTCGAATTTTAAAGAAGAAAAATCAAAATTTTATGAACCTACGAAAATTTTCTGAAAGTCGTGCTTTAGAGTAAAAACGTCGAAATATCTACAAAAAAATTAGAGAAAAAATTAACCACCGTTGCCCTCTTCCCTAGCCTACTGCCAATTTTTAAAGAAAAACTTTGTTAAAATCAAGCGGATTAAGTTTGGAATTATAATATACTCGATGAAAAAAAGTTCTCCAAATTTCAAGAAAGAAGAAATTTGAAACTTAAGGTCAAAATTTCTAAACAAAAAGTCGTCCTCACAAAAATTTTCATTTTAAAATCGAAATTTTAGGAAACAATTAAAAAACTGAAAATGTAATCAAATGAAAGTTTTGAAAATATGTCACAGTTTTTAATTAAAATAAAAATTTTATATAATTTTTTTTTATCGGGGATTTTATTAAAAATAATGGAAATTTCTAGAAGAAAAAGTCGAAATTTTAAGATTACGGTTGAAATTCCGAATAAAGGCTAGAATTCTAAAATATTTGAAGTTTAGAAATAGGAAACGTTATTTCAATTTTTGAATTCACATATTAACCTAAATTAATCAAAATCGACAATTTCGAAAAAATTCGGAATTAAAAGCATATTCGAAAAATGATATAGATTTTAATTTTAATCAAATAATTTTCGAAAAGTAGAGGACGTTCAACATTTTGCTCTTTTTAATAATCCTTGAATTTTAATCTGAAATTGTATTTTTTCTTAAAATTTGTAGTTTTTGTTTAAGATTTTTAATTTTTCCAAAGACAGATCACCTTGGTTTTTGTTGGGGCCCACATCAGTCATATGCTAAATGATAACCACCTTCCTCCCATTTGCCTGCGTTAATGTTACACGGTAACTCTTTAAGTCGATACCATCGGATCTCTTTCAAATTATAACAATATTTTAAGCGAGGTTTATTAAAATGATATCGCTCTTTGCGTTATGCATTTGGACAGAGCCCGAAATGGACCAACTTTTTGGTCTTATTTTGGTGTTTATTTAATCCTGTTGCTGCTGAAGTGAACTTTATTTCGACTTATAGAAAGAAGAGAAATCTATTTGTATTCAACCTTTATTAATAATTTGGTAGCTTGAGTAAATTTGTGACAAATTCCAAGAAGCTGGAAGGAACAGTACGCCTAGAAAAATTTATTTGACAGAAATGCTCCTTCGATGACTTGGGAGATTCCTCCCTTCAAAACTGTAGGTCCTATTGGAATGTGACAAGTAAATTCGAAATATCTGACTCAAATTTGATCAAACCTGATGCAGCTAAATATTTAACTTAAACTCTGATTAGTTATTGAAGGAAGAGACATTCAAAAATAAGCGAAATATCAAACTATTCAAAAACAACAAGTTCTAAAATCGATTGCGTCCCTTTTGTACTCGAACGGAGTGGTCTTGTAGAATACTGATTTTTTTCTATAATTGCCCATCATTTGGCTATAATTGTAATGAATTTCAAAAAGTTGCAAGCAATAGTACACCTAGAAAAAATTATTTGAAGAATCCTTACTTCAATACGGTAAGTCCTAGTGCAATTTCGTTAGTAAATTCCAAATTTTCGACCCAAAATTAACTAAACCCGTTGGGGCTAGATAATATTTAACTGTAACTTTGATAGTAATCGAAGGGAGAGTTGTCCAAAAATGAGCGAAATATCAAAATATTGAAAATCGATAACTACTCAAATTGACCATATTTGCGTCCCTTTTGTACTCGAACGGGATAGGCTTGTGAGATACCGATTTTTTTCTACAGTTGTCTAGGATTTGGCTATAATTGAGACGAATTTTAAAGATTTAGAAGCTGCAGTACGCCCAGCAAATTTTTTTTTAACAAAAACGTTGCTTCGAACAGTTTGGAAGCTGCTGCCTTTAAAAGCTCCTGCCAGAAAATCATGGTGCAATGTGGTTAGGAAATTTAAAATTTTTAGATGGAAATTAATCAAATTTAATACATTTAACTAACATTTACCTTAAACTTTGATAGTTATCGTAGGAAGAGACGTTAAAGTATTTTTTAACGTCTCACGCAAAATATCAAAATATTAAAAAGCGACAATTAAAATCGAATTTATTTGCGTCCTCTTTACACTCGAACGCGATGGCCTTGTGGAGCACCAATTTTTTTCTGTAATTGGTCATCATTTGGCAATAATTACGAGAAACTTCAACAAGTTAGAAAAAGTGGTACGTCCAGCAGAACTTTTTTGAGAGACACCTTGTTTTAATCACTTAGGAAGCTCTTGCTTTAAAAGCTCCTGCAGGAAAATTATGGTGCAATTTGGTTAGGAAATTCAAAATTGTCTAATGGAAAGTAATCAAATTAAAAACATTTAATCAACATTTAACTTAAAATTTGATAGTTATCGTAGGAAGAGACGTTAAAAAATAGACAAAATATCAAAATATTAAAAAGCGACAATTAAAATTGAAGATATTTGCGTCCCTTTTACACTCGAACGCGATATCCCTGTGGGGAACCATTTTTTTTCTGTAATTGTTCGTCATTTGGCAATAATTACGAGAAGAGAGAAACTTCAACAAGTTAGAAACAGTGGTACGTCCAGCAGAACTTTTTTGAGAGACACCTTGTTTCGATCACTTTGGAAGCTTCTAACTTTAAAATGGTAAGTCCTACTGTAATTTGGTTAGCAAATTCGAAACTTCTCACTCAAAATTCACCAAAGCTGATACGGTTTGCTTATATTTTATTATTTGATAATTGTTGAGGGAGGCACGTTCAAAAATGAGCGAAATATCAAAATATTGAAAATAACAACTTCTAAAATCGATATTATTTGAATCCCTTTTGTACTCGAACGGAATGATTTTGAAAAAACCGATTTTTTTCTGTACTTTTCAATCATTTGTCTATAATTGTGACAAATTTGAAAAAGTTGGAAGCTATGTTACGTCCGGCAAAATTTTTTTGACAGAAATATAGTTTCAATCAGTTTGGAAGCTTCTCCCTTTAATACGGTAAGTCATGGCATAATTTGGTTAGCAAATTTAAAATTTCCAAATCGAAATTGACCAAACCTAATATATGTAGCTTATATTTAACTAAAACTATAATAGTTATTGAATTTCGAAAAAATAAGTCAACTTTTTTCTTGAAATTTCCAGTTTTAAATATGGGATATAAAATTTAAAAAAGATTTTTTTTTTAATTAACATTTTCATCCCATTATTTAATGGGATGAAAATGTTAATTGAAAAAAAAAAATCTTTTTTACATTTTATATCCCATATTTAAAACGGAAATTTCAAGAAAAAAGTTGAAATTTTGAGAAAAAAGTTGAAATTTCGAGAAAACATGCAAGATATTTTTTTTATTAATCTATATGCTTGTATTGGTAGTTCTGTCTTAGCAATTTGAAGTTCAAATGTCAAATTTTTAGAGAGAAATTTAAAATTAAAATTAAAATAAAAAATTAGAGCAAACTCTGTTGTGTTTTTTAATCTTTCTTGGTTTCAGGGGAGAAAATTTGTATTTCAATTTTTTTTTTAATTAGAAATTTTAGGAAAACACTATATCGATTTGTAATTTTTTATTTCAAAGATATGTTTGATTTTTTATTTAAAACTTCGAGCCCAAACTCGATTTTTTGGACTTTAAATTCAAATTTTCCATTTTGCTCAGCAATAAACATTGAACTATAAATTTTAAAATCAAAATAGAAATTTCTAAAGAAAAACGCTCGAAATTCATGTAAATAAAATTTAAAAAAAATAATAAAAATTTGAAATACTCTAAGATAAAATTGAAAATTTAGAAACTTAGACTTGAAGTTGGATATCTCGAAACAAAATTCATATTTCTGGTCTATATTTATCTACGGACCTTCACATACAGGCTTCGTATAGTACGCCCCCCAAATTATCGTTAAATGGGACCAAAACAAATAGCAGAGATGGAAAAGAAAAGATGAGATGATTTTTTTTTCGGTGAAATGGAAAATACAAATATTGTCCCCTAAAACCAAGAAAGATTAAAAAAACACAACAAAGGTTGCTCTAATGCGTTTCGATAGTCAAGCTATCATCTTCAGAGAGATACTAAAAAAAAGTATCTCTCCGAAGATGATAGCTTGGCTATCGAAACGCGTTAGAGCAACCTTTGTTGTGTTTTTTAATCTTTCTTGGTTCCAGGGGACATAATGTTGATTTCGCTTCCTTGGAATGGAAAGGCGTCATAAATTAAATTTTTATATTTAAAAGTGCTAAACATTTCACTTTATACCTAAGCTGTGACTTGGAAATAAATAAGCAAACCATGTACAGTACACATATAACATATAACCATTTCAAGAAGCCAAGTCTGCAGGATATCTGCCTCGTAATTCTTTCATTTGTTGGTGTAATTATAGGCAACAGGGTCGTTAGTTGTCAGAAATAAATATTGTCTTTAAGGGGCATAAAAGTGCCAACAATTTCTTCTTTGCATCAATCAATTTGTGTTTCTACTCGCCAGTTTTATTTTAAACTTGTCAGAACAGAGTCACAAACTATTTATAATAAGTGGCAATTCATTAAAAGAATATCCCACAAATATGTTATGTTACATAATTCTTGGGTCTTAAAATTTCAAGAAAAAACTCGAAATTTCAATGTAAATCTCGTAATTTCCTTTTTTCAGGCATACAATTTTTGTATCACTAACCGTAGGACAATAACTTGTTAATCAAAGTTGGGCAAGATGCTCGGAATAAAATTTAATTATCAAATCTTATTTTTATGACCAAATTAATAAAATAAACCCCATCAGGTACACATCGATGTTATCATAGTTCTAAAATTTACAAAATTGATGCCCATGACAAGAAACAAAGTTTGTTGTGGTGGGATGAGGATCCCCACCGCAAAAAAGTCAAAATAAATAGCAAATTCTCTATAAAATGTTCCATAACATAAGGCATTCGTTAAAAACTTCTGCCAGTAATAGTTTCCAAAAGATAAACCAATGGAGGAAATTAAATCTCTTTTAGGATTTTTTATTACAGTGGAACCTCGGTATACGACCTTAATCCGTTCTTGATGATTGGACCTGACGTATACCGAATTAACTTTTCCCGTAAGAAGTAATGCAAAAATGATTAATTTATTTTTATGTTTAAAAAAAAACTCCTCTTGATATGGTATACCAGCGTTATTCAACCAGTAGGTCGTGACACACAAGCGTATTGCTGGAGTTCGCAAATATGCAAAGGTTTTATACTGAACTCTGTTAATTAAAAACGTTTGAAAAATTTGGAGAAAGGTTAGAAGCTTCAAACTTAAATTCGAAATTTGTAGAAACACGAAACTTTAGCCTTAACTCAATTTTTTATAAAAAGCTTTCAAACAAAACAGAAACATTTGTGTAAAAATTTTTTTTACAGAAAAAGAAATTTTGAAAAATAATTCAAACTCAAAATTCCTTAAAAAAGTCTTTAAACAAATTATTGTTGCGGGCTTATCGGTTCGAATGGATTATTAACACGTGAATTGAATAATACCCACTTTATTACCAAACTAAACTCGGAACACTACAACTGAATAATTAACTCACTTATTTACTTCTAACTACTAACTCACTAATTACATTGACTGACTAACTGACTCGAGGGAACTAACTAACTAACTGATTCTAAGGAAAGGCGACCGCCTTATATAGTTTTGGCTCCCAGGTTCTAGAAAAATCCCGTAGATAAGGCTTATTATTTGCCGAAATTTCTGGAACGCCTATCTGCCGTTTGCTTCGTTATCGCGGCCGCTTTTCCCTTATCAGATCTTTCTAGAAAATTTTCTTACGTACTAAATTCTATAAATTACATTTCACTACATTTTTATGAAGAAAAACCCAGACTTGAATGTTAAAGTCAGACTACAACGAGTTTTTAAGAAAAACTCGACATTTATGTAAAGGATTTTTTATATCAAAAATTGTAATTGCAATTTCGATGTAAAAAAAGGGCGAAATTTGTATAAAGAAATTTCTGTAAGAAAAACTGTTATGTATTTAACAAAAGTTGAGAAAGTGCCATATTTCGAGATAAGTCATTGTATATTAAAAAAAGTCTAAAAAATCTAGAGTCGAATTTTAAAGAAGAAAAATCGAAATTTTATGAACTTACGAAAATTTTCTGAAAGTCGTGTTTTAGAATAAAAACTCGAAATATCTAAAAAAATGTTAGAGAAAAACTTGACCACCGTTGCCCTCTTCCTTAGCTACGCTAATTTTTAAAGAAAAACTTGGTTGAAAAAAAATTGTTTTTTTTTTCAATTTAATCCACTCGTAGGGTAACCCCATTATGCTTTCAAAGTAGTGCGAGTAGGATGCGGAAACAAGGGTAGATGGCGATAAACTGCCTTCTTAAACAAGGATAGGTTGTAATTTTTGGGGAAAATTCCTTTCGGTAAGAAGTTCCATAACTTGGAAGTTCTATAGAAAAAAGAGCCTCCGTAGACAGAAGTCCTCACTTTGTCAAGCTGGACCACTCATTTGCTGTCTCCAACTATCTAGTACGCCTCAAGAATCTTGCCCTTGCGGGGGTCAATCCTATTATTTCCTGCGAGCATCTTCCATGATAGTACTTGTAGAAAAGAGACAAGTTACCAACCATACGCCTGTGCTTTAGTGTTTCGAGAGAATAGGTCAGACTCTCGTCATCAATTAGGCGAATCGATCTTTGAATTGAATCCAGGAGATCTAAGGTGTGTTTTAGGGTTGAACTCCAAACATGAGAACAGTGTTGGCTAGTGTTGCCCTAACTTAAGTTCTGTATAGTGTTAATAGCTGATGAGATGTGAAGTACGTTTTAGCTCTAGAAAGAAAACCTAGCTTCTGAGAGGCGGATTTGGCAATGGCGCACACTTGGAAGGATTTTACCGTCCATTAGTATGTTCGTTGCATTATCCCTTGATGTTTTCTTAGAGAAAACCGCGGCCTGGGTTTGGGCGTTGAAGTCGACCAAATTGTTCTTACCCTATTTCAGAATAATCTCGAAATCCCGATTCTGTATCTGATGTTTCCTTAGTCGATCTGAAGCAGCGATAGATAATGATTTGTAAGAGAAAAAAGATAACACAAGATTACTATCATCTACGTGGATTGGAAGTTGAAGCTAAGAGATCGTTTATGTGTAACAGAAATAGAGTAGGAGATAGAACAGACCTCTGAAGTACCCCTGCGTTAATCGCAAATGTCTCGGATGAGATGCCATCGACGACGACCTGAAGAGATCTGTCAGCGGGAAAATTGGATATCAAATGACAGAGTCCAGGAGGAAGACCATAATATGTTAATTTGGCGAGAAGAGATCGGTGCCAGACTCTGTCGAAAGCCTTTGACATATCCAATGCCACAATCCTAGTTTGTGGAAAGGAATCGACAATTCGATACTCGAATTTCTAAAAAAAGCAATGTGGAAATAGTCGAAATTTCTACAAACAAATTTAAACAAAAGTCAAAAACAAATCGAAATTTTTATAAAAGCAACATTTTTTTAAAAAACCTTGAAATTTGGAAGAAAAATCTTCGTGCGAAAAATGCGACATTTTTAAGAACAATGTTTAAATTTCGATTTTACTGTATAAATTTCTTTAAAGGAATTTAAAAGAATTCTTGGAAATTTCTATCAAAACATTTAAACTTTTTTTAGTAAAATTTCGACATTTCTCGAAATTTTTAATTTTTTATTCTAATTTTAAAATCAAATCATTGATCAAAAAAAATAATAATTTTAATACAGGATATACTTCTTTCGGGATTGGAGCGTGTCCAAGAACGCGTTAAAACGTTAAAGAACTACTTTTAGTAGTTCTTTGACACGGTCCAATCCCGGAAAAAATATATCCTGTAGTGGCTCTGGCGGTGGAAGCCTTCGTTATCAGAATAATTTTAAGTTTAATCTAGAAAATTTGCGAAAAACTAGAACGACTACAAAATATATTTTAGAAATAAATCAAACTTTGAAATTTTTAGCTTTGTTAAGAATTTTCAGAAAAAAGTTAAAATTTTGAAATAAACCCGAAACGCACAAAAAAGGAATCATAGTTAACTCGGAATTTCTCATTTGATTTTAATAAAATAATAGGTTCCTAACAGCCGTAAACATTGGTTTCTTTTTTATATGTTGTGTGTTGAAATACAGAACCTGTCTCCTGAAACCAAGAAAGATTAAAAAACATAACAAAGGTTGCTCTAACGCGTTTCTATAGTCAAGCTATCATCTTCAGGGAGATACTGATCAGTATTTATTTTTAGTAGTTTATGGAAAAAACGAATTTTGAAAAAAATAACCAAATTTCCAGGATCAGATCGACATTTTAAGAAAAACATCGAAATGTTAAAAAAAAAGTCGAAATTTAGTAAATATTCTATTTCCCAAAGTCATAATTTTGGTGGAAGGACTGCTCCTTGGTAATCTTCAAAAACTGAAATGCAAAACTTGTCCCCTGAAACCAAGAAAGATTAAAAAACACAACAAAGGTTGCTCTAACGCGTTTTGAAGTAGTAGCTCTCTGAAGATGATAGCTTGGCTCTCGAAACGCGTTAGAGCAACCTTTATTCTTCATGGTAGACCCTTATTGACCGGAAATATGTTTTTTTCAATTTATTTAACATTTCTTCGGCCCAGTTTGGAAATATTTATATTTTTATGGTTTGTTTAAATTTATTGAAAACGTCACCTCATGACAGTTCACAAATTAAGAGGTTAGTTCATTTTACATAGAATAGGAATAATGAAAAATAGGAGACCAAAATTAGATATGGAAAAAAATTGTTTTTTTGATAAATTAGGAAAATATAAAAAAATACATAAAAAAGTTGTAGCACTGAACATCGATGTTTCGCTCTCATTTGAGCTCGTCAGCAGTGCATAACATGGAAAGGGAACAATGAGGCCGAAATACTTAAAAATAAATTTTTTTTTAAATATAAAAAACAAAAATAAAGAAATTTTAACATCAAGTTACTGTGTTAAAAATTTGAATATTTGAAGCCCGATCCACAAGAGCAACCTTTGTTGTGTTTTTTAATCTTTCTTGGTTTCAGGGGACATGTTCTGTATTTCAATTTTTGAAGAAAACCAAGGACCACTCCGTTCCACCAAATGTTGTGTGTTATAACTTTAAATAAAATTGTTAGCACGGTTGAGATTTTATCAGTGAACAATTGAGTTTTACTGGAATAGCAATAGCCCAAAAGGTACCCCTAATAATACTCTATATTTTAGTAAAAGTTTTATTAAAGTCGAGATTAGTTAGGTCAAAGAATCAGTCGACAGATTAGATACTTAGAAGCTTCAAGTTTGCAGCTTTAATGTAACTTTTATATGAGTATAAGTTTCTTCAAAAAGGTTAAAATTTAATCGTTTAAATTAAATTTGTTATGCCCGTAAAAGGTTTCACCCCTTTGCCACATCGGCAATTAAATAAATAATTACGCGATACGTATTTCGCTAGCAAATTTGGCATTTTGATTGTCGCTTCTTTGAAAATACAATACAGTACTTAATGATTGAAGTCTTACTAGGCGCTGGGGGGGACGTGGTTGAAGAAGTCGATTGAACTAGAGGGGTACCATTTTTTCATCAAATTCTATTTTTTTGCAAAATTTGTCTTTTATTTTAAAATTTCAAACTTGATATTGAATATCTATATCGCAAATAGCTTAAATAGGTGAACTGCTTCATAAAGGCCTATAAAGAAACTATACCTCAAACGACTAATTAGCAACCGGTTTTAATTAATTTCTTAAAAGAAATAGTACTGATCAAGAAAAAAGTTTAATACCTGAAACTCACTTAAATGGAACTGGAATTTCCTTTGATGCCCTCTGTAAATTCTATTTTGCTGCTTTTTTGCAACTGGCGTAGAAATTCAATGTGATTTGCATAAATTGGCCATCACTGTTTTATTATGATCGCCTCATCTTAAACGTTCTTTAATACAACATACATCAGATAAATCAATCATTAAAAAGTAAATAATATTTGCGAATACTTACGACATCCCAGTTGAAATTCCTACATGTCTCCCTGGAAGGTCTGATGTATAATAATCCTAAATATCCCATACAACGAAAGCAGAACTAGTTTGCAAATTCACTCATTATAACTCTGATGTGCAATTATTTTCTCATTTAAAATGAACGGCAATAAAACATCATGCACAATGATCTTATTCCATATAATCCTTGTAAGTAAGTGGAACATTAAATTATCTAAAGAAACTACACTTCATACATTTAACACAACCCAACCAAAACGGCGTTATAATTTGTCACTTTTTTTTTAATCGAGTTCTTGAAAATGATAATCACAGTTTTTCTTTCATTCATTGATTACTTTAATTTTTATATATAACACTTTTTTTCACAAGAAAAATTGTCAGGAATTTCGTAACGTGTATGCAAAAAAAACCGACTCAATTGTGCGGTCAGGACAGTCACGATTCTTCTCAAGTAATCATGGCCTTGTTGTTGGCAGCTCGCAGGAACTGTACAAGAAGTTGGAGATTGTCTTTGCAGAATCAGACGCTCTAGGCAGGGATATATATGAACATTCAGTGGGGATTTAGCCAAGTCTACTAAAATGCAACAAAGCTACATTGAAGCACTTGAAAGCAATTATAAAAAGGATTCACTGGTTCATAAGTATTAATGTAACATTTGCGTGCCAAATAAATAGTATGAGCTCTCGAACATCGACTGCATAGTAGTTACCTGAAATGTGTTATTAACTAGCTGTAAGAAATCAGATCGCATACAAGAAAGTTCACTTTATTAATTATTCGATAGCCGTCTTTATTAGAACTTTGTTGCATTCAGATTCGTTTTAGATAAGCAACATTACTTGGTGCATTTAAAGTTTAACTTAAATATGTGATGCTCGATCTAGATCTAAATAAATAAATAATATTTTGAAAACAATCCAAATTTTCATAAAAAAACAAAATTTTGAGGATTTCATTTTTCGGGAAAAAGTCAAAATTCTGAAAAATCTAAGTTTTCAAAGAGTGGAAATTTTAAAAAAATTCTCCTAAACACTAAGTAAATATTTTTAATAAGAATGAAGATGTCAACAAAAATGAACTTTTCAAAAGTCAATTTTTTCAAATAAAGTAAAAAAAAAGTAGTCGAAATATTCACAAAAAGCGGAAATTATGAAAAAAGGTCGAAATTTTTGATTCGAGGTTTTGTAATCAAATAGAAAAATTGAGAATAAGCAAAATTAACCCTTTTTTTGTTATGAATTTATTTGGTGGAACGGACTGGTCCTTGGTTACAAAAATTGAAATACAAATCAGTATCTCTCTGAAGATAGCTTGGCTATCGAAACGCGTTAGTTTCTCTGTTCTTTCTTGGTTTCTTGGTTTCTTGATTTCTTGGTTTATTAGTTTCAAGGGACAAGATTTGTATTTCAATTTTTGTTATGCATTGCTGACGAGCCCAAATGAGAGCGATAAATCGACGTCCAATGCTGCAACTTTTTTTTTACATTTTTTATATTTTCATCATTTAATTTAAACAATTTTGTGTTCAATTTGAACATTACGTGGTCATATTCAGGGCTTCGAACCGGAACTGAACCGAATACCGGAAACCGAAATAAAACGTTATTTTCGTCGGAACGAAAACCGTACCGAAACCGTTGTCGTGTCGTTGAATTTATCTACTTATAACAGTTTTTATTTTACCCTTAAGTTTGGAATTTTTTCTTAGAAATTTCAATTTCATTTTCAAAATTTTACACAAATCCGTGCAACTTTGATCTCAAAATTTACTAGTCTCTTATTTCTGTTTAAAATTTAGATTAATTAATTAATTTTTCTAGAGAATATTAGCTTTAGTATCAAAATTTTAAACCAAATTAAAATTTTAGCTTGAATCTTTTTTCAAAATTTTTGACATTTCATTTTGAAATTCTTTTGAAATTTCGAATTTTATCTGGAAATTACTCAAAATATTTCTTTTCTTCTCTTAACATTTCGAGTTTAAAACAAACAAAAAATCCTCTGTTGTAACTTTAGAATAAAGCAGTAGCGTGCTAAGGAAACTGGGTTTTCCTTACACTTTTAATTCCAAATTCAAGTTTTTCTAAAAATTTGAACTTTTTTTTAGAAAACTTCAAATTTACTTCTTTCCTTAAACTTCAATTTTCCTTTCCTAATTTAATATTTCTATTTTTCGAAGTTATTAATCAAATTTTCGATTTTTTTGCCAATTTTTTCTTTCAAATCCCATCTATTTTAAAATATCAATTTTTTTTCGAAATCCCAATTTTAAATTCTTAGGATTTTATACACTGACGACTTCTTAAAACTTCTTAAAATTCCACAAAGTATAATTTAGTCCAAAGAAGGTTTCACCCCTTTACCACATCGGCAATTAAATAAATAATTACGCGATACGTATTTCGCCAGCAGAACTGGCATTTTCAAGCGCACTAATCTAAAAAGATTAGCAAAAGATGCATCGACGTCATCTGCATTGAGATTCAAATCGATACTATCTCAGCATTTCAAATTTAATCTTGCAATTTTAAAATTTCATATACAAATTTCAGGGAAAATACAACATTATATGCCAAGATAAAGCTAAGATCTTAAAATTGGGTTCGACATTTTTAGATTAAATGGTGACATCTTAGAAAATGTTTAATTTAAACTTCCAACGATTTTGTTTACGCTAAAATGGTAATTTTTATTCTGGAAACTTTGATTTTTTTCTCAAGATTTCCACTGGGATATTTTTTTCTCAGATTGTTTTAAATTTAGAAGTCGAAATTGTGTGTTTTTTAAATATTAATTGTTTTCGGGGAACTTCTGCTATAAACTCGAGAGTTAGGCCCCTTGTTCCTTGAACTTTGTGTCCAAAATCGACTCTCAAAATATCTTGAGTAACTTTTTAGCTGCAGCTAACATTTTTCTTACAATTTCCTCTTTAAAATTGAAATTCGCGTTTTTTTTTAAAAATTTGTCGTTGATCTTGATATTTCAACTTTTTTATAAAAAAATTGAAGCTTAGAAATAACTGAAATTGCATTTTTTGTGGATTTTTTATTTTTACGCGCTTAAGATATACATTTCAATTAAACATTTCGAAAAAAATTCTTGGAAAAAGTCTAAATTTTGAGGAAAAACTAAAAAAAATTATGATTAAAAATTTTTCAAAATTAATCTTAGTTTCGAGTCCTTAAAAGTTTGAGTTTTCAAGGTAAACGTCGAAAATTCCAAACTTAAACTTATAGTCTGAGTCTTAACTCGGAATTTCGAGAAAAATGTCTAGAATTAAAGAATTAAAGTCGACATCTCGATAAAAACGGTTATACTTGCTAGAGAAAAACTAAATTATATTTAAAGTCAAAATTTTAGAAAAAAAAAATAATAATAAAAGGTACATACAAATTTTAAACTTCAAAATATGATAACGAAGGCTTCCACGGCCAGAGTCAGTACAGGATATACTTCGTCCGGGAGTGGACCGTGTTAAAGAACTACTAAAAGTGTTCGACGTTTCGCCCACCATCGTAGGGGGCTTCTTCAGGAACAAAGAAAAGAAAAATAAATGAAAAAGAAATATGAAGGAATATGCAAAAATGAAAGAATGAAAAGGCCAATTTCAAAAGAAAAAAGTTAAAATATCGAAAGAAAGTAAATATACTAACCAAAACTTTCTTCTTAACTTTTTTCTTTTAAAATTGGCCTTTTCATTCTTTCATTTTTGCATATTCCTTCATATTCTTCTTTTCTTTGTTCCTGAAGAAGCCCCCTACGATGGTGGGCGAAACGTCGAACACTTTTAGTACTCCTTTAACACGGTCCATTCCCCCTTCAACAACATTTTCAGAAAAAAATTGAATATTTGGGTTTAATGTCAATATTTCTAAATTATAGCATACATTTTAAAAAATCTGTTAAATTTTGAAGTTGTTTTTTCAAAACTTTGATGATTTGATCAAAATCTTATTTCATGTTATACTTTTTGGTCATTTTCATTTTCATTTATTTTTTTAAATTGATCTTTTTAATCCAAAGTTAAAGAAACCAAAGTCAAAACATCAAAAACCAGTTCTGTTAGAAAAAGCGAATCAAAGTTAAAACTTCGCTAGAAAACCAAAATTTGGAAGCAAAGTCTCTCCAATTTTCGATTTTATTCGCCAAATTTTGTATATTCTAGAACTTTCTAACTCTTGGGTATATAACTTAAGATTTTTATGAAAATTCCGAATTTAAACTTAAATTTAACATTTTTGCTACCCAGTTTGGAAATATTTAACGCAAAAATGTTAAATAAAATTAATAATGATAATGTTTCCAATCAATAAGAGTCTACAATAAAAATTAATTTAAATTTAAAATTTCTGAACCCGAAAATGTAGTTCAGGTTTTTCTTGAAATTTGAACTCAAACTGAACTCAAAATTCAGGGTTTCAGCTTGAAATTTTTTAACTTGAAAAGTCAAAAATATTTTCCTTTTCCTTAGGCAAAATCAGAGCAGTTACATGTAATTTAAAAAAAAAGACTGAATTATGTTCGCAAATCAATTTTTAATTCGAAAAACTTTGGAAAAATCAAAAAATGATTCACCCGGAGCTGAATCGAAAACCGAAAACTTGAAAAAACTGTTATTTTTGTCGGAACGAAAACCGGAACTGAACCGATATAAATCTTTTGCTGGAACAGGAACGAAAAAAATAACGGTTCGAAGCCCTGGTCATATTTCAAAAAATGTTTCAGAATATTTTCAAGTTTAGTTACTAAAAATTTAAATATTTCCAAACTGGGTCGCAAAAATGTTAAACAAAATTAATTTACAGTTCCAGAAAATGTTGAAGTTCTGAAAAAATTGAGATTTTCAAGAAAAAATGTCGAAAATTAGGAGAAACCAAAATTGTCGATAAAAGTCGAAATTTTCAAAAAAAAGTCGAAATTTTCACTCCCACGCGTTTGCTCATACTTCGAGGTTAAAATTAAGACTTTGAATACTAATAAATAGCTATTTAATTATTAAAAAAAAAAACAATTTCGTTCTTTACAGATATAATTGGTCGATTTTCGGCCACCGGCGATGCTAATGTTAAATAAAGTAAAATCTGACGGAAAGTTTAAGATTTCTCAGTTCTGATGCGTTAACTGTTTATTGAACATTTTCTTCCATTAATTACTTTTGATCATGATGATTGCATAGACGTAACATGTCCAAAAAGACACACTTACGCACTTGGCACGATTTTTAATCTGTTAGCTTCGGAAAAAAGTCGTCGTGCTGTGAAGATTTCTCTCTAATAATGTAGAAATTTTATATCCAAGTAAATCCGACCAGCGTTCACTTCTCGTATCCTATCGCCGTATCATAATATACATCTAGAGGCGATAGCCGTAATATAGTAACCTAATTTGATGAAGCGAATTCTAAAACAACCTGATCTTTCTAGACTTTCATCTTGACCATTTCTAACTTGTTTGTTAGCCAGCCGTACGTGGCAAATGTTTGTCCAACTGGCGTGAAAATATCCGCTAAGAAAGGAATAAATAATAGACAAACGTGCTTCACAGAGAAGCACACTCTTCAATCAACAATTGTCATTGTTTCTACAAAATAAAAAAACACCAAAAGGGATTTCTTTGCGGAATCGTATTACCAAATTTTTGATCATCGAATGTGTTATGATGATATTTCAGTTTTTGGGTGCGCAAAAACATTTTGAATAAATCTAAAACGACCACTTTAAAACTAAGCCAAAATTATACATAAACCAACGATTTCCAAAGTGTGTCTCGGTGTAAACGTCAAGGGAATCAGCAACTTTTTCCCAAGGTTGTCATAAAATATTGTGCAATTTTCATGATTAGGGCCCGAAAGTTATGGCATGTGCCATTTGATGCCATGTTTGCCATTTTTGAAAATTTTCAGGTTATTTTACCATTTTTGGTGTTGTTGCCATTTTTTTGCCTTATATTCAGAAAAAGAAAGACATAAAAAAAGTTTAAACATGCATCATTTAAAATTTTATAATAATTATAATTCTCATAATTGAACTTTAATTGATTAATGATATCTGGTCCATTAATCAATAGTGTAAGCAGAATTTGATATTGATTATCTTGAAAAGTCCATGAACAAAAAAAGACAATTTGTAAAAAACCTTTCGGTTGAGTATTTGTAAACGTTTAACTACATTATATTTTCATTTAATTGCATGAACTAGGGGTAGAAATTTGGAAAATTAACTAAACAGTTAAAAAATCGATTTTAAAATAGAAATTAAAACTTTCCTAATATTTAAAAAAATTTCGAAGTTTTAAAAACAAAACAGGATATACTTCTTCCGGGATTGGACCGTGTCAAAGAACTACTAAAACACTTTTAGTAGTTCTTTGACATGGTCCAAATCCGGAAGAAGTGTATCCTGTACTGGCCGTGGAAGCCTTCGTTATCATATTTAAAAACAAAAATTCAAAATTTCCAAAAGTCTAATTTTGTGAAAAAGACTGCATTTGAAAACAAGCAATTTCCGAAAATCAGAATTTTTACCTCATTCAAATTTTGACAATCTTGAAATTTACAAGAAATTTTTCTCGGAACTGTTAGCTTTATATTAAAATTTCGATACAATTTTGGAAAAATAAACGAATTTTAAGATGTTATTTAGAGAAAAAATCTAATTTCGAGTTTAAATGTTCATAAATATAATTTTGAAGTACAAGTCAAAATTTAAAAATTAGACGAATTATGCAACCCAAACTAAAACTCCCAAACGTCAAATTTCAAAGAAATTTTCAGAAAAAGCTAAATACGAATGAAAATAATTTTAAAAAATAAACGATTTTGATAAAATACAGTCGAAATTTAGAAAAAAAAAGGGTGACATTTCCAAGAAGAAAACCAGTTTTGGGAAAAAAATGTTCGTAATAAAACTAAGAAATCAATATTTCAAAAAGATCAAAAACCTCAAAAATTCGGAAAACATCAAAATTTGTGAAAATTTAGTGAAAAAAAAGTTGCAAGTTCCACGAGAAGTTGAATTTTGAAAAAGAAGTTGTAATTTCATACAATAATATTTCTCGGAAAAAATTGAAATTTTGGAAACATCGAATTTTGAAATTACATTCTATAATCTTGAGAATAAAGCGATTCTTGGTACACGAGCTGAAATTTCTAGAAAGTCAAATTTAAAAAGGTCAAACTTTTCAGAAAAAAAACATACATTAAGGAAAATAGCGAAATTTCGAAAAGGAGCGAATTTTGGAAGAAAAGTATAATTTTGAGAATAAAGTCGAAATTTGTAGAAATAGGCTTTTTCAGAAAAAGGCGAATTTTTGGGAAAAAAACGTATTTTACGAGAAGATAGTTCGAGGAAAAACTAAATATGGAATTTGTGTTAATAATTTGAATCTTATGAAATCAGTAAAAATTTCTGGTAAGTCAAATTCGAAAAAAGTTTGAACCTTCAAAAAAAGCCCAATATTAAAAATATAACGGAATTTCGAGAAGAAATCTAAATACTAAGGAAAAAATCAAATTTTGAAAAAAGGTGACCTTTTCCAGAAAACAATTATTAAAAGAAATTAAAAAAAAACGTCGATTTAAGTCAAAAAGAGACGCATTTGTAACAAAATAGTCGAAATTTCGAAGAAAAGTAACGTTTTAAAACAAATGGATATTTGCATTTGTCAAATTTTTTGAGAAATTATTTAAGAGTGTGAATAAAATTGTTTGTAATTTTTTTCTTTTTAGAAAAATTAATTTTTGGAAAATATGCAAGTTCTCAAATATTGTTCACAAAATTTTGATAAAGAGACAAATTTTGATAAATAAGTTGAAATGTGAGGAAAACTCTGTTAAACAAAATCGAAATTTTCAGAAAAAAAGGTAATTCGAAAATAAAAACAACGAATTTTGAGACAAAAATTGAAAAAAATCACAATTTTGAAAATGATGAATATTGAAAAAAAAGGGGAATTTTGGGATAAAATAAATCTAAGGGAAAAATGCAAAATTTTGAGAAAAAGACGAATTTCAAGGAAATACTAAGGTTTCTAAATCTGGAAAGAGATAAAAATCAAAATTTCACGAAAAAGGCAAAAAAATTACTAAAAATTTCCAAACAGTTAGGTTCTAAAAGCCCAGTGTTAAGAAATACAACAGAATTTCGAAAAAAAATCAACATTTCGAGGAAAAGCTCGACATTATAAGAAAAATACCTAAAATTGAAAAAACAACGAATTTTGAGACAATATTGAACCTTTCTATAAAATCAGATTTTTCAAAAAAAAAATCTAAAAAATCACAATTTCGAAAACGACGAATATACATAGAGAAAGAGGGGAATTTTGGGATAAAATAAATCGAAGGGAAAAATTCAAAATTTTGAGAAAAAGACGAATTTCAAGGAAATACTAAGGTTTCTAAATCTGGAAAGAGATAAAAATCAAAATTTCAAGAAAAAGGGAAAAAATTACTGAAAATTTCCAAAAAGTTAGGTTCTAAAAGCTCAGTGTTAAGAAATACAACAGAATTTCGAAAAAAAATCAACATTTCGAGGAAAAGCTCGAGATTATAAGAAAAATACCTAAAATTAAAAAGAAATCTAGAATTTTTCACAAAAGGTCAAATTTTAATAAAAAGAAATTTGCGAATAAGGTCAAAATTTGGAAAAAAAGACCAGTAATTAAAAAAACTCTAAATTTGGGAAAAGACGAATTTTGAAGAGAATTGTTTTGATGAAAAAGTCGTTATATTCAAAATAGAATGGAAATTTTTCAGAGAAAGTCTGAATTTAAGAAAATTTGAGAATAAATTTTGAACTTTTCAAAAAAAGCAATTTTTCCCTTTTTACAGAACTTCCAAAAAAAATTTTTCAAAATCTCCCAATCAATATTTTTCTCCAAATCTTTTTTTATCAAAATATCGACCAAATTAAAAAAAACACATTTTGGTTAATGGGGTGAAAGTTGCAGAAATTAGAATTGTGAAAAGAGTCGAAGTTTTCACAAAAAATAAACAAATTTTGAGAGATGTCGAAAATTTGCAAGAAATTTGAAGATAAAAATTCAAAATTTTGAGGAAAAAAGACGATAAGTTTTATTCAAAATAGAACTGAGATTTTTCAGAGAAAATCTGATTTTCAGAAAAATGGAGACTAAATTTGAAGTTTTCAATAAAAGTAATTTTTGCCTTTTTATTGAACTTCCAAAAAATATTTTTTTAAATCTCCCAATCAATATTTTTATCCAAATCCTTGTGTTTTTTATTAAAATATCGACCAAATTAAAACACATTTTAGTTAATGGGGCGAAAGTTGCAGAAATTAGAATTGTGAAAAGAGTCGAACTTTCCCCAAAAAAAAAAACAAATTTTGAGAGATGGCGAAAATTTGAAAAAGAACTGACGAATTTGAAGATAAAAATTCAAAACTTTGAGCAAAAACGACGACAAGTGTTAGGAACACGTTTGAAATAAAAAAAATTGAATTTTATAAAAGACGTCTAAATTTCGAGAAAAGTGTCGAAATTTGAAGACAAAAATTAATCAGTTGAAAATATTCCGAAAAGTTAGATTCTAAAAAAATCGAAACTTACAGAAAAAGCCCAACATAGGAGAAATAATCGAGAAAAAGATCGAATTTTCGAGAGAAAAGTCAACATTTTAAGTAATTGAAATTTTAATTTGAAAAAAATCGAATTTTGCGAATTATAATTTTGAAAGAAAAGACGAATTTTGACAAAAATAATCCCTTCAAGAAAATGACGAATTTGGAGGAAAAATTTGCCACTTTGAAATAGAATGGAAATTTCGCAAAGAAAACCAAATTTGAGAATAAGGTTTGAATTTTTTGAAAGAAAATTTTCTCGCAGTTTATATGTCTTATAAAAGAGCAATATATTTCCAAAACCCAAAATCTGTAAATCATTTTTTGACGATTTTTACTCTTTGATCAAAAGATCGACCAAATTTGAAAAAAGAGCTAAATTTTAAGAAATCTGAGGAAAGTCGTTTAAAAACAGTCGAAATTTTTTTAAAAAATCTTAATTTTGAGAAACGACGAAATTTCGAACAAAAAACGACGAATTTTAAAATAAAAATTCGAAAGCGAAAGTCAGATTTTAAGGAAAAAATATCGAATTCCAAGAATGTATTGTTTTTTAATCTTTTTTGGTTTCAGGGGACAAGATTTATATTTCAATTTTTGAAGAAACCAAGATTCAGTCTGTTCCACAAAAAAAATATATTTGAAATTGAAAAAAAAAACCGAATTTGTTGGAAAAAGACAGAAGAAATATAAAATTGAAATTTTCTGGATAAATTCGATTTCGGGTTGAATACGTAGTTTCAGTTGAGAGGGGGGGAAAGTGACATTAACTTGGTACAACATTGCTATGACAGAAAGGTGTTTTTTCATATACATATACACCTATAATAACAAAAATTTATAAGTGCCATTTTATACGTTTTTACTGCCATTTTCGCCTATTTTATTTGCCATTTATGGAGCCAAAACTTAATGTTTTTACTGCCATAACTTCCGGGCTCTATTCATGAGTATATTTCCATTTTTAGTTGAATGGCATAGAATACAAAATTTTAGTAAAATGATGATGAAGGAGCAGAAGTATCTAGATTGTTTTGGGAATTTTTCGTACTTTGTTATAGATTCATTTAGGAACGATTTTAAATTGGTTATGGTCAATAACATATATTAGCCAACAAGGCGAGTGACGGTGACGACAATTCAGATATTTACGTCTATTGTTATAGTACTGGATTCCTCGAGTGAAACTATGAAAATAAAAATCAGATATTAACATATTTCCGAAAACACTTCGTTCCCAAAATACGGGGATTAAAATTTCCTTTTAAAAATAGGTCTTGCTACTCGGAAACAAAGCGTTTTCGAACATTGTATAATGTGAACTTTTTTTCTATATTTTGACTCGAGGAATCCGAGTCAAAGTTTCCGTGAAATAATGTTATATGTCGTAATTTTATTTTTTATCTATAGGATGAAAACAAAGTGTACAAATTTCATTAAAATTTGACAAATGGCTTTTCCAGTATTAAAAAACTGCCATAAATCAAAATTCGACATTACGTAATTCGGAAACGAAGCAATTTTGGATTTTGGCATACGTAAGCATAAACTTTTTTTTATTTTGACCCAAGAAATGTGACCTTAAATTTTCGTACAAAGATAAGTCAACTTATTATAAACACTGTTTTTTAACGTATTTGGGCTTGGGAAATAACCAATTAAACTCAGTAATTTTCCACCTAACGGAATTAGAATAAGCGTTCACCAATTTCCAATTCAATATATTGATCGTGTGGTATAATTCTAAAACTCGTAATATCAGTCTTAATAAGTACACCAAATAACAAGATGATCAACATCTTTGGCACATATTCGGATGATTTAAATTTAAATGACTAAGCCACAGTTACGAAACATCCGCATGCAGACATAAAATATTATAAACACGAATATGTCGAACTTTTCCGTTAAATGCCGGTTTTGGTTTCAGGCACAATTATACTAGTAAAATCCAGCCTACGTGAGTAGGCTTACGTGTTTCTTCATTCATACTGTATAACATATCTTGAGTATAATCAGACCAGGAGGTCGAAAAGATAGTACGTTAGATTACGTTCGTGGAACATCCAATTCGCAATGTACCCAGTCTGAATGAACAACCGCAAAAAAATGAAGTGGGTTAGACAAGTTAAACCAAAAAAAAAACCTGTTTAAGGCAATAAAAGTCGAAGACAAGAAAGATTGTTAGTTGCTCCAAATTCTGTCGGATAAAAAAGTATAAAATTAAAATATTTTTTACATAAATATAACAAAAACAAAAAGTAGATCTTGTTAACAAAGTAGTAAATCTAACAAAACTCAAAAACAGATGTTTGTCTCATTAAAACTTCTTTTATACAAAATATAAGGGCGTTAAATCAGTTAATTTAAAACTGTTTTAACAATGAATATACGGTGAGGTTCGTAAGGCCGTAATACGTAATTGATATTGAAATTAAAATTGATATTGTTACGGGCTTATCGGTTCGAATGAACACTTGCTGAATAATACCCACTTTATTCCCAAACCAAATTCGGAACACTACAACTGCAACTAACACTATTTAATTGACTTCTAACTACTAGCTCACTAACGACATTGATTAACTGACTAACTGACTCGAGGAAAAGCTGACCGCCTTATATAGTTTTGGCTCCCGTTTTCTAGAACTTTTCGGCAGATAAGGCTTATCGTTTGCCGAAATTATCTGCCGTTTGTTTCGTTATCGCGGCCGCTTTCCCCTTGTCAGATCTTTGTAGCAACTTTTTTTTATATACTAAATTCTACAATTTACATTTCGTTACAATATGAAATTCATTATCTCTGTCAGTTTACAATTTATAAATAAAATCAAACACCCCAATTTTGAGTTCTAAAAATACATTTTTTAACCATAATTCTTGTATCTCCCCCTGGAACAACAGCCTTTTAAAGTTTTTAGATGGAACAGAGGTCTAGATTTTTTTGTAAAACGAATGCCTAATTATAAGATATGTTTACGTTGATTTTTGTTAATAATAGTACTAAAAGATATGTAGAGTTTAAATACGAACTTTTATCCTTTTTGGAAATTTGAAGCTTGAAGCTAAAATGTTCAATTTAAAATTAAAATGTCGAAAAAAAGTGGAAAATTTAACTGAAACTATAAAACCAACTCGCAAGCCTGCATTTCTAATTTTGCCAACGATTAAGTGTTATTTACAATAAATTTTATAGTTCAGTCATTACTGGGTCTATGTGCGGACGAGCACACAGTGTATCGTGGTAGGGAGTTAGGAGTTATAAGAAATAAAAAATTTGGTTTAATAAGATAAGATATTCCTTTACGAGATTCTTCTGAAGTCTGCGGCTAAGCAGGTTAACGCGAATATATGCCAATTATGGACGAGAACATGCTTTCTTGTCACGCAGTAGTAGATTGGTTTCCCCGTTTCTGAAAAGAATAGTAGAGACGCGGAGATAAACACCCAAAAACTGCTCTCTACATTGACTAGATTAACGCTCTCTGTCATTACACCACAGGCACAGTTGAGATCGATATTGAATTCATTTTTGGAAAATATGCAAGTTCTCAAATATTGTTCGCAAAATTTTGATAAAGAGACAAATTTTGATAAATAAGTTGAAATGTGAGGAAGACTGTTAAACAAAATCAAAGTTTTTTTCAATTTATTTAACATTTCTTCGGCCCAGTTTGGAAATATTTAAATTTTTCTGGTTTGTTGACAATTTTCTAAACAGAAATGTTAAATAAATTGAAAAAAACATAATAAGGGTCTACCATGAAGAATAAAATCAAAGTTTTCAGAAAAAAGATAATTCGAAAATAGAAACAACGAATTTTGGGACAAAAATTGAACATTTTTAGAAAATCAGATTTTTCAAAGAAAAATCTAAAAAAATCACAATTTCGAAAATGACGAATATAGAGAAAGAAATTTTGGGATAAAATAAATCTAAGGGAAAAATGCAAAATTTTGACAAAAAGACGAATTTCAAGGAAATACTAAGGTTTCTAAATTTGGAAAGAGATAAAAATCAAAATTTCACGAAAAAGGCAAAAAAATTACTGAAAATGTCCAAAAAGTTAGGTTCTAAAAGTTCAGAGTTAAGAAACACAACAGAATTTCTAAAAAAAAATCACATTTCGAGGAAAAGCTCGACATTATAAGAGAAATACCTAAAATTGAAATAAAATCCAGAATTTTTCACAAAAAGTCAAATTTTAATACAAAGAAGTCGAATATTGCGAATAAAGTCAAAATTTGGAAAAAAAGACCGGTAATTAAAAAACTCTAAATTTGGGAAAAGACGATTTTTGATGAAAAAGTCGTTATATTCAAAATAGAATTGAGATTGAGATATTGACCGCGAGGCGACAAACTAAAAGAACGTAAAGCAAAGGCATTCCTACTTGTTTTTTTTTTTTGAACTAAAGAATAAGAACAAGAGCAGAAGAATTAGAAGGCTGTCAGATGTTTATTCTGTAGATTTTGTTCATATCTAATCAAAACCTACGACTGTCACTATTCAGTGATCAACAGCCCTTTCAACGTTTTCAGTTTCAAGAACTAAATTTGTAATTTTATGTTGTTCACTTTAAGAAAAATGTGGCATTTAAGGCACTTAAAATTGGGACACTGGGTGTATATTGCCTCGTAAGGTGTTAAGTGTCATGTACCTTCGAGATCATTATATGTGTTTAATTCCATTAAACAAACCATAAAATACTTATCCAAAAGCAGTCACGTGTTTTTTTATATATATTTATAATTATATTGTCTATTAGAAATCTTCAGTTATAATAGCGGTATCCTAATTAATCTTAAACGCAGCCACATGAAACTTTAAACCAACAGTTATAAACATTAATTTTATTATCCTAAACCTGGTACCGGTATCATTTAGTCATTTGTAATATTTGAATTGCGTTATAGATATACGAGGTGCCGTCAAAAATTTCCGGAATATTTTATTAAAAGCTAATAAATTTTAATCTGCAACTCCAACCTCGCCTTCAAAGTAATGTCCTTTTGACACTTATTCCACACCAAACTTGAAATGCTCTGAGTAGACACATTCAGGATGACTTCCGCTTGAATCGACGCAAATCTTCTTCAGCTGCCATTTCAATTACGGAAAAAGAAAAAAGTCTGTTGGAGATAAATTTGAAGAGTAGAGTTGGTATTAAAGCGTTTTTATGTGATTGCGCCTCAGAAAATAGGGTTCAAATGGAACCCTCGCTCACGCAGGGTTTGGGTGGAATTTTACGAAATCAGGGTTTTCGGGTTATTTATACTTCTAATGGTATACAATTGCCGCGGCATTTCTCGCGGCGCTATTCGCTAAGGCGACACATCTCGTGTGATAGGTCCCGGGTTCAAACACCGGTACCGTTGACGCATTTTTAATTCTGTTGCACGTCTTACTCGTAGCTACAGACTGCTAACATTGGAGCATGTTGGTAACGGGACATTAGCGTGATAATAACGCAAAGCATGCAAATTATCCCAATCAAAAAAATTCTTACTTCGATAAATGATTAAAAAAAAAATCGAAAAATCGGGCTGTGCTTCCCTCCTACCAATGCATCTTATAGATAATCGGATAAAATGTCACTCAAAATAACTTGGGACCACCATCATCTTAGTACCATAAATGATTTATTCTTTAATAATCTGGGTATACGTGACTTTGGTAAAGAACGCAAATACCGGAATTCTATTTAAAAAATTCACAGATTTCGCAATCCTTGCAACCAACGGAGACATTGGAAATGATAACACCAAATAGAAACATAACTAACACTTAATTTAACATACAAGGTTATACAGGGTATTTACAAATTTCAAAGACAACGTTGGCAGTTGATTCGGAATGATAAATAAATACGAATTACGAAAAAAAATTAATAAAAAATGTTTACTTTTCGAATTGCAGACTTTCAAAGTTGTTATAAAAAATAATTTAATTAATCATTTCATAACCTCTTTACCGATCGATCGTGTTGAAATATGAAACCTTTATTTATTTAGATTATTAAGGCTAGAATCTTAGTGACGAAGACCCTTGTTTTATCCGACATCCCTTGTAATTCACCACGACAATTATCTATGTATCTTCGAAGTAGTAAATAATAATAATTATATAAAATATGTATTGATTTATAACAATACGTATTACGTTAATTCTGTAATAAACCTTGTGTTATTTATTACTATTATTTTGTTGTTGCTTAATTCGTGAAGTTTAATATTGTATAATCTTAAGTATAGATTTTATCTCATCATTTTTATATGTAATTATTCAGATTACAAGATGCTCTTTTTCAAAAAGTTTCGGACTATGAGGGAGAAGTACTCTATGGTTCGCCAAAATTGATTTTCCGATACCACCTTCCAAACATTTTTAGACGGGTCTACTGCATTCCGAATATTGGGCTAGAAATCTGAACTGCCGATGCCGATCACTATTCGGGTATTTAAATTGATTGTTGTTAAATATTGGAAGGACCAGTACACTATGAGGCGCCGTTCACAACATAATTATTTTTCATGAATATTTAATAAATCAAACAATATATGTAAAATTTTAAATTATATATTGTTTCGTTCTTGAAACATACTTCATTTCTGTAAAAATGAATATTTATATTCTCCTGATAGAAATTTTACATAAATCTATTTAAATATTTTATATGAAAGTTTTATGTGGTTTTAAAAATATTTATATAAACTGTGATACATGAAACGACCGTGAGAGGCGATAGTAGCCGCACGAATCGGGCATGGAGTATGGTATTATTTATATATCAATTTTATTTTTCGTTGTCGCCACCTGAATCTTGATTATATTTACATATTTATCAATAGCACTAAAATCTGACATAAAAAGTGACAGCATGCTGCTAATAATAATAATAATAATAACAAAATAATAATAAATAAATAATAAAATAAAAAAAGTTTCAAACCTTAATTTAAGTTCCAGCGCTTCTAGCGCCCGCTACGGTGGTTTGATATATCACACTTTATATAAATATTTTTGAAATCACATAAAATCTTTATAAGAGATATTTAAGAATATTTATACAAAATTTTTAACAGAAGATTAAAATATCCATATTCATTGAAATTAAATATACTGCAAGAAAGAAATAATATATAATTTCAAATTTAATATAAATTGTTTGATTTATTAAATATTCATAAAAAATTATTATGTCCTGAACGGCACCTCATACTACACAGTGGTTAAAAAATATGTTTCCTGTTTATGGTCTATTGACTACTCTATATTGAAGTCAGTTAGCTACCGCTTACAAACAAGATATATGATCTACTTATCACAGGGCCAAGATTTAGAAGTAATAGGTCGACAATCCCTTAGCAGGTAAAGAATTTATAAAGAAATCGGAACATTCCAGCCCCCTTGAAGTCTTGCAGCTTCAATAAAATCCTAATAATATAATAAATAGCAAATCAATTGCAAGAAATGATCAAAATTACAGATATAAAGCTTAAGAATAGACTTATAATTACGGGGATCTTACATTATTACTCAGTAGTACTGAAATTAGAATTGATCCAAACAAAATTTTAAATAATATACAGGCTCTTTTAGTTAACATTTCCACAGCCGATATCTCTGAAAATAAAAAGGACCTATATATTGTATTATAAGTTTAGCATTTTAATGATCAGATGAATTAACCCTAAGGGTGCGTTTAGATTAGAGATTTATTTCATAATAGAAATCTCAGGTATCTGAGACTAATTCCCTTGCCCGTTTACACTAGGACACAAATATAACTGAATAAAATTACTAACACTTTTAGCTGAGATCAAATCTGTTGATAAGTCGTTCATATAAAAATTGCGACTGATTATTTTACTTTCTAATGGGAATTGTTCTTCAGCTTCTTTTGCTATTTTAAGAAACGGGCTGCAAAAAAGGGTGCACAAGTGGTGCCGTAAGTTACCATCATCAAACAGAAAGTTTAAATAAGTCCTTCTTTACTGATGCCATAAAACTCGTTGAAAATCGGTGTCATATGGATACCCTTTTTATCATTCTGTACATTTTGGTGATCTTACTTGACAGTACAATAGGATAAATTAGAAACGGAACGGAAATCTTCTTGTATTATTGCTTGGGCGATTAAAATGACGTTAAGGCTGACTGCAGATGTGTCTTACACCACATGAATTTTATGCTCCTTCACAGTTTGTTTGAACCCCCTGGTTGGATAAGTAGTACAATTCAGAAATTTGTCATTTCGACAAGTAGTTCACACGTGTCGTCCCTATTTTTTACAAGTTTAAGAATCATTTTATTGACACTGAATGTGCCTCGCCCATTTTTCTTTCGTTTTTGAAAGGCAACGTTACAATGAAGAGACCACAGGGCGCTCGTAAGTAGTAATTGTCGTAAAAGTGTTATTCCGGGTCTTTTCTTCTTGGGATAAAAGTATTTTGTTTTCAGTTTCCTCTTGATCCTAAAATTTATTGCCTCGGTCATGTAATTGTTCTTCCTGACAAGAATTTATGGTCTTTGAATTGCATGTAATATTTTTGTTCCTTTGAATGGACTTTTAAATGACCAGCTGCATTCAAACCAATTTGTTTTCTTGAAAATGAAGTTAATTTTTTTAAATTTCAATGGAATTTCTAATTACTCCCAAAATAAACTTGTTTCAGTTAATAAATCTATTTAGATTATTTCGCATTGAAATCAGGATCATCGAAAAAAACATTAGAGGGCAGTTGAATGGCAAATTTATCAATCTTAAAAATTGAGGTTGGTTCTGTGATTTTGTTTATCTTATTCCAGATCAACGTGAATTCGTTTAGATGTGATTTGATCCATATGGTACATTACTTCAAACTCTTTTAAAGAAAATTACAATTTTTTAACTAATGCTGAAGTAATGATGTTAGCTCGACACCCTGGATTTAACAACGCTGGACATTGTTTAAAGTTACTGCACCTATTTCTAATTAAAACTAGAGCTGTACTGGTTGTACTGATTGCCATTTTCGCTTTGCATGATCGTTTAATTTTTCGGCTATTATGGGAATAAATAAAATTAATTCCCTTTTTTTTGCCGAAAGCTCTAAAACCTTTAATACAGTTAATTAGTTGTCTTAGACCGGGTTGTGTGGTTTTTGTGAATTAAAAAATGTTTAGGACGGTTGGACCTGTTCTTTTATTTTAAAGCGATCTTGCATAATTAATTAATAATAATAATTAGCTGATACTGACAATGATTCAATAACGTCACTTGAATCTCCCTCCACAGAATCGCAAAGATAATGAAATTTCTTAATATCAAAAATACGCTTGTCGTAATGAACTGACCACTTAAATGAATCTAAAAACAAAATGGGAAGCGATGAGGGCTTTAAATTAGCAACAGATATGGTATTTAATTATCTCGAGCCGTTTAATAATGACAGAGTGAGTCTGATTGAATTAGTAAATTTCAATTTATGTCAGTTAAAATTTTATCGGGTGTTCAAATGAAAAAAATCATCAAGTGTGCTCTAAGTTTTTTAGAAGAGAACGTAGCGAACCCGGCACTCGATTACTTATTGATTATTTTGATTGATCCCTCAAAGGTAATTTTGACGTCTTATTTATCCAGCGAGGTTAAAATTTTCTAATCTAAAGAAAATCCTCCAGAAATCTATTTTCTTTCACGTTTTCACGATGATTTGAATTACTAAGATACACAAATTTATAAAACAGTCTAGAGCAGTAACAATTTCCATTCTACATCCAAAAAATGAGAATTTTCCATCAGAAGGTTTGTTATGATAGCAATTTAAATGTATTAAAACCTTGCAGTTGTCAATCACTGATAATTTCTTTGGGATTTACGTTCCTAAAAAATTTTCATTGTCAACTTATTGACTTTTTCATTTGAACGAAACTCAAAATGTCGAAAATTTGTCAAAAATAGATTTGGAGTACTCTCTCCAAATTTTTACTCTTCTTTACAAAATTATGCGTTTATGCTTTCAAAATAATTATAAACACAAATTTTGGACTTTTCCGAAATTTAATAAATTTTTTCCACAATTTCGACTTTTTTAAATTTTTACATCAAACTTGCAATTTTTGTGTTTTTTCTTAAAACTTCGGATTTCAAACGGATTCAAAATTTGAACATCAGTCTTGCGAGTCTAACCCAAGTTGTTGCATTAAAAAAATAAATATAGCGTATTTTCTTGAAATTATGACTTTTTCACAAAATTCCTCAACCTTTCAAAATGTCATTTATTTTAATTGAACTGTCAATAAATATTTATGTTTTGTTTAAAATTTTTATGTTAAATAATAAATTCTAAATATTTCTAAAGATTTTGACTTATTTTCGAAATTTTGACCTCAGCCTAAAAAATTCTTTAAATTACAAATATATAAAATCGAAAACTCAAGATTTTTTATCGAAATTTTGAAACGTCAACTTTTTTTTTCGAAATTTAAAACCCCCTTTTCTATTAAATCATGAGTGGTGGGTTTCCTCAAATTTTAAAATCCCAAAATTTAAACTTTACTTTCTACTCTTACAATAAAGGTTTCAACCAGTGTTAAAGCTTTAATTTTATATTTTTAAGGTTTTAAATTTAATCAAGACTCTTTCTTTTAAGAACACAAGTCATTTATTTAAAATCTTGACTTTAAATGAAATATTTTAATTTTTTTCAAATGATTTTGATTTAGTTGCAAAGTTTTATCTTTAACCTCAAAATGTTGACCTATGTTTTGAAATTTTAGAACATTATGAATTTTTTGAAATTCTGGAATATTTTCCTAAAATTGTCTATTTTTTTTTACTATTTTTCTCGCAACTTTTCTGAATTCAAAATTTTGGCCTTATTTAGCTATTTTTTTTATTTTCGACCTTAAATATCGAAGTATTCGACTTGAGATTTCGAGTGAAAACTTGAATATTCAAATATTTTTCTTTCGACTTTTTTCTATTTTTAAGGTTATTTCTGCGATGTTTATCTTTTCTAAATTTACAGTTTCCATTAGCCAAGTTTCTTCTGAAAGATTATTTTTTAAATTGAAATATACTCGTATAACCAAATAGACTACGAAATAATTTAAATCAAAATAATATTAAGGCATCTATGCTCATGGCTCTTGAAAGAAATATTTTAATACAAAGCGAAAACAATGAAATATTAAAATATATTTAATCTACAAGCAAAAATTTGTCAACTTTATTATAAAAGTAATTTACATTTATTTGAGCCCTAAAAATTATAAGTGCAGATATTTTACCACATTCGTTTACTGAGTACTTCAAGACAGTACGTGAATTGGATTTAGGGTAAGAGTTTACAGCATAATAATGGAATTATAACCCCTCACTTAAGGGCCGCTGACTTGGGTAACCCGTGTAAACTTCGGAACCTTTAAGTTGCATGCTCACAATACCGCTTACTGTGTTCAGTTTTTGTTAGTGGTGTTTTCGTACTTAACTCACTAGATTCTCTATTTTCAATCTCTCGTAAACGTTTTTTACGCTCTCAATATGTCTTACACTTTTCGCTATTTTTCATACTCTTAATATCCATAGCTGATAGCCTTATCCAATGAAACGTCACTGGATTAAACGAATATGGTGGACTGCGGTGAACTGTAAACTTAACATTCTCTCATAGTTTTTATGCCGGCCTCTCGACGCCGAGAGCGCTCGACTGGCGATCCGAGTATGTCCGACCGACCGACACCTTGTTCTTCAAGCTTGAACGAAAACCCGAAACTTCACCCCATATCTCAACATAAACATTTCCAATGTTAAAAATTAACCACATTATCGCCTGAAAACAAATCATTAAAAAGTAACGTCTATTACCAAAACATGCATTTGTTAAAACCAAATTGGTTTTGAAGATATTTTTACAAATTTACTAATTTTCATTTTATCTGCATAATTCCAGACTTTTTACTTATTATTATCTTAATTAGTGGCACGTATTGGCAACAATATTACCTATTATAAGTCTATTAAAGCATCTACTTATTTGCTGAATTAGTAAAGTTTTACCAGAACATGAAATCAGCAATAATGCAAATTTGATGCAACAACTACATTAAAAGGAAATTACATGTAAATAATGCAGAGGTATTTGCACGTTCCCCAATAAACTAACTGTTATAGGGGTCCTTCACAGGTACGTAAGAAAACTACAACACAAATCCCTTTATTCTTTATTTGGAAAATATAGAGCATGGTACACAATAAACAAACAATTTAAACTATTAATTAAAAAGTGTAGATAACTCTACCTAAAAACTATGAAGTTCTGGTATGAAAATAAGTTACTTATACCCTCAAAAAATTGCACTGTATATTCCTGAATTATACACAAAAATCTTGTAGAAAATTAATAGAAATATAAAAATATTTGAGGAAAGTCAAAACCTACAAGCATTTAACTGGGTGCAAAATGGCACAAACCAATTATACTGACCCATATTTATTAAAAGAAAAACGATCATCATAACAGTTAACTGGGTAATCTTATAAATAAGAATCTTATAAATAAGAATACAATAAACATAATAAAGAGAATGGGAAATGGGGGAAGTAAATTAACATTTAAATCGAATCAGAAGACATCCCAAGTATTATTTTAACAGATATTTAATGGACTTTTAAGATTTTTGCTTATCTAAGAGTCGCCCACTAGTATTCAAATTATATGTTGTTAAATCAAGGCACCATTAACTGAATATTACATATTTAACAAAGTGCCACATTTCTATTCAGCTTGTTGATTATGCTAGTAACCATATCGATCCTACAAATAATCATCATATTTTATTTGTTTAAAGCGATGCCCTATAACATACCTGAAGAGAAGACATAACCCCATTAGCTAGGGAACTAAGCTTACCAGCTACTTTTGTAACTCCTTGTCTCACACTCTCCTTAACATCTTCTATATCATAATTTTGCAAAGTATTAGACGACCTGTTGCTTTCTGAAAATAAAACATTTTAAGTATTTAGAATTCATCATAATTGAAGATGTACACAAAAATATTGCAGTAAAAATCATTTGGCATGGTACAGTGTACAGATATTTCAAATTTGAATTCGAAACTTCTAGAAAATAGTCACAACTTTATGCAAAAGGTCGAAATTTTCAAAAAACAAACATTTAACTCATATCAGAGAATGTGTGGAGAGAAAGAAGAGACTTCTTTTACACATATTATGCGAATGTCCGGCTCTGACAAGGGATAGACATTCCAACTTTGGGAATGTTCTGACTGAACCAAGGACAATAGTGGAGACACCCATAAAGGAGGTTCTGAAATTTTTCAAAAGAACGGGCCTATTATGAGATAATCGGGGGGGGGGGCACAATAAGCGACAGCTTCAGTGCTGCAGGGATGACCGATCCCATAGTAATAATAATAATAATAACTTATGTCATACCTGTAATGTAATGTAATATAGATTAATAATTAAGAATGATAAGACCGATAAACTTAGGTTGTAGACCTTAGTAATCGTTAATAGTGTGTAAGCAAAATAAGTTTGTTGGTCTAGATTTGTTGCCATAATATTGTAAAAACTCTAATAATGATGCTCCAGCAAATTGTGCAAGTGCAATGCACATTATTGGGGTTTACAGAAGTCAAGAACCGGCACTGGACCATCAACGATGTAATAGACTAGTTAAGATTTAATATATTTTTAAATTTAATTAGATTAAAGTTTTTTTTAATAAGTAACATTCAATGTGACCACAAACAGGATTACTACATACCTCTACCATTTCCAAATAAGTCAGCTGAGGATATACTAGAAGAACCTTGAAATCTATTAAGATTAGCTCTAGTCTCATAATCCATTGCTCCATCGTTAAAGTATTGATCTGATGAAATTGCCTTAGCACTACCAAATTTTTTTTGTGCAGCATCGGAAGTGGAAACATCTGGAATGGTTTTGGTTGTCTTTTCGTCTAAAATGACAACATATTGAAATTATCAAAACGTCAAGATTTAAGCAGCAGACATACAGCTAGGATAACTACTTTTTGGTTTGGGTTTCTCTGGGGGATCATCTACAACCACCCAAGAATCTTTTCCCGAATCCAGATCAGAACTACCAATATCATATTTATTGTTACCAAATATACTGTTCGAATTCCTATTCATATTGAATCCAGGTCCAAATGAAAAATCTTCAAAGAAACTATCGTCTGAAATTCTTAATTTACCCAAAGAACTTAAAGTACTCGACGGAGTTTGCACATTTTCTTGTTCTATTACGTGCATATCACTTAAAGCTGAATGACTAATACCGCTGCAACAAGTAAATCGTCAAACAAAACTAAGTTTCGAATTCGCTACACCTACGTCCTTGCGTTAATTCCCATGCCTAAACGTTCTATCTGATCTGCCTTTTTAGGATCTTGTTTCCTCATCTCTTCTTCCTTTTTCTGTTGCTCCTTACTAATATCTTTATAAGCCAAGCGCACAGCGGCCTCCCTTTCCTCTTGTTGCGCTTGAGTCTGCGCTACGTTTTTCGCGGTTTCTTCAATCAGACGCAATCTAGATTCCTCCGCTAGTTCAGCTTCTCGTTCTAATTCTGCGAAGTTCGTTTTTACTTTGGTAGCGCCCAGACCTCCTTTTTTGGCACCAAGCTACAAGTGACAATATATTAACATTCTATGTTTAGATGGATTGAATCGAATCGCTCACCCCAGATTTTTTTCCGCCTACTTTTCTATTGACAATAGTTGATTTTCGAAGTTCTGAATTACTGGAAGATGTTTTAGTAAAATCAACTTTAGGTCCTTCTGACGGATCGACGTTGTTATTTTGTTGCTGAGGTAATTTGTTATCTTCAACCTA
This sequence comes from Dastarcus helophoroides, assembly GCA_028583605.1. NCBI lineage: Eukaryota > Metazoa > Arthropoda > Insecta > Coleoptera > Bothrideridae > Dastarcus > Dastarcus helophoroides. The sequence continues at coordinate 48,859,851 of CM053326.1, read as the reverse complement.
AAAAGGGTCGTTTCATTTTAAAAATTTACCCCTTTATCACACAAATCAGCAATCAGCAAATCAGCAAATAATGTTAGCCTCTCATAAAAACCGCCTTCACATAAAAATTTGGTTTTTAACACTTCTAAACAAGTTATAATATTTTTTGAAACAGACAGGATTTTGCAATTTCTATAAGACTGATTATAAATACCTTAAAACTAGACAATAGCGTCTTTAAAAATAACAGACCCAAAGAAAAACTTAACTACACAGATGAAAAGCGAAAACTAATAACTATTAAAACTATGATTAAAAATGATTGTTAGTTGTTAGCGTTTAATCGGTGGCATTAAAATATACCTACATTGTTTGCCTGCCCTTCCAAAATATCGGGGGAAGTGAATTTTTCATGTTCCGAAAAAAGTCTTCTTCATTGTCAATTTCAGCTGATTTTTCTTCATGATATGGTGTTACGTGAAGCTATAAATTAAAAAAAAAATAGTCCAATGACACAGAATTAGTACTGTTAACAAGCAAAAACATGATTCATTCAAACCGAATGGGGATTATTTTGTGATAGAGTGAATAAAAAGAAACAGTAAAGTGCCCCAAAAGCAAAACTAAGGCGTCAAAGTCACGCCTACCTTTGAAATTGGCGATGAACTGTAGCCAGTTTTATTAAGGTTCAACTAAAACATATATTATATATTATTATTATTATAGATTATTATAATATTAAGCTTAAAATACGTAATTTTACGTTCTGAAGATAACCTAGTTCTTTGACACAAGCTATAAAGTGATTTTCTTTAAATGTCGTACCAGTCATGTATCAAAATTTAATTTTCTCAGAAATTTGTCAGCCTGGAGGGCTGCATGAATTTGTAGTCTAGGTTGCATTCTACTTGCATACGACATTGTAGGCGATGGCCATAGTTTCTCTATGGACCAATAGGTTAGGTTAGTTTAGTTAGGTAGTACTAAAAGTCACACGCTTGACGTCTGTGAATTCTTTAGTACTTACTTGTCGGAACATTTGTTAGCATTCGAGTTGGATATACCAAACTGACGAGATCTAACAAGATCGAAACCGGTCTTTGGTTTCCAAACTTCGAATCTAATAAATGTTCACACCTATTGGTCTGTGCATTAGAATGATTTTTTTTCAATTTTAATAAGAGACTTTCAATTTTGCGTTTTTTCTCTGCATGGTTTCTCCTTGTTCGTAAAATGTAAATTGCAAACACAAACTATTTAATAAAACTTTAAGTTTTCCCGAAATATTGATTTTATTCTCAAAATTTCGGTTTTGATCTCAACATTTGGAAGTTTTTATTCGTTAAATTTGAAGTTTGTTGGGAAATTCGATTTTAAACTGTAATTTGGATCATTGCAGTACATTTTGAATTAATTCCCTGAAAAATTGATTATTTTCCTCAAAAGTCTTTTAAAGCTTTTTTTAATTTTGAAATTAATTTTCAAATTATCCACTAATCGTTAAATTTTAACTGATTTCTAGAATTTTTTCTTCTCACAGTAAAATTTCAACTCGAAATTTGTTTCTGTAAATTTTGAGTTTTTTCTAATTGGTTTTAGTGGGCTAAAAGCATTCAAATAGATGCACGATGCTTTACATATTAAAAAGTGAAGTAGATAAAAGGCAATATATCAAATTAGAGGCACTTTTTTCTGTATTCAAAGTGATACAGGAAATTCGCAGCATAGATCTTTCATTAAAAAATACACAACTATTGATTAAAAGAAAATCAAAAAAGCTATAAAAATATAAAACTATGAAATATTCAATTACTTAAATTTTAAAAGTTGGTTATACAGCAAATCCTTAGTGATAATTAAATATTATAAATGGCACTTACATCAGAATTGTTCTTTAATGAATTTAAAGCTAAATGATGTAATTTATCTCTGTATAGCTGTGCTGCCCTGGAGTTGTATTTTTTTTGAGCATCTGTTGTATTACAATTATGCTGGCAAAAAAATTGCATCTAAAAATTAAATGGTTATTGTAAGATTGTCTTAGTTCATGTTTTATACATACAGCGTTAGCATTTCCTCCAAGTTGCATTTGTCGTAATTGAACCCATGTCCAATTTGTATCGAAGCTGTGTAGATCGAACAAAAGTCAAGTGTACCCCCAAACTCCTATGAACTGCCGAGCAGTCTATACATATAAAAACTCCATATGTAACACTAGACCATGTTGGGTTTTTAGCATTACAATCGAAACAAGTCTGGAAAAATTAAACGTTAAACTTACACGTCACAGAATGAGGGTTTCCTATCACAACTTTTAACCTTTCACTGATAGTTAAACACGAATGTGTATTAGGAATGCATACCTTATTTGTTGGGATAGATCGTAGTCTATGAAAAACTGCCTCGATGTCCTTTTTACTGGGTTGTCCGTCCATTTTTCAGAATAAATTTCGGTTTGACACCTGAAAATCCCAAAGAATTGTCACAGTATCAAAATTCTGACAGGTGACTGACTTGCGTCAACTTCTGTTTTGACATAAGCAGACACGTCAGCGACAGTGAAAATATCAGGCGCTTTTTGCAGGTACAACGGCTACCAGGTTACCACCGAGTACTCTACGCTTGACGTCCTATAGTAAGCCGAGAATGGATATTGAAAGATCCCTTTACTTGGTCTTCTTGCATTTATATCATTTAAGACAAACTATCTAACCATGGTTATCTAGAAGGAAGGTTGTGTAACGCTGCAGTTTTAAAATGGGATTGAAAACCTTCTACGGCCTGCATCGCCATCTATTGATCCTCGAACACATGCACTACAGAATTCTATTTGAAGTAGTTTTAACTTCAGCTCCTCTCTGACTAAAAGATGAATGAAGGATGTTCTAGACACGCTTTCCTATAAAAAGCCTAAAAAAAGGTTAACACAACAGTGATGTGATTGTAGGTTCATTTACAGTTTACAGGTTCATTTTACAGTTTTCGCACAATACTTGCGAGTAATACATAACAGAGGCCGCTGATGTCAGTGGGTGGAAATCAGTCTCATTTTCATTCGACAACTTACATTACTGATCAATCTCCTTCTTATAGAACTCCATATATCTAACATCGTCTAGTTCCAAAAAAGGTACAGATTTTGAATAATAACAATACATGATTAATGTTTATAAATGATAGTAACTTTCGTGTTTGCTGTTCTCATAAAATTGTTTCCTTAATAAAAAATTAAGGTTTTTTTTTTCATTAATTTCCATCCATGATCAAAATTATGTATTTCTCATATTGTTTTAAATAATATAGTTTACTAAGGTAAATTTGCTTTTTGTCTTTTGGTAAAGTTTAATAGTTATGAATCTTTTGGTAAAGTAACCCACTTTTCTATCTTTTACCGAAGTAATCCTATCTTTCTGGCCTTTACAAAAATATATATTTGCTTTTAGGTTTCTATCTTTCACTAAAGTAAATTGTAGGCCATGAAATAGCCTTCGTTATCATGAAATATTAAATTAACCTTTAGAAAAGTCACTAAAAAAAAATCACCAGAACCAAAGGTGGTTTCACGCGTAAATATTTTAATGATTAATGTGTTGCCTATATTTTAGGAGTTATTTAGCAGAAATAATTGGAATAAATGTTTTCGATATTATTTTTATTACTATTGCTTACAATTTAATAATTCTCAGAAGAAATTGACATCAAATGCAAAAGAATCACACACCTGACAACAAATCAAAATATTTAATGACATTTAGGTTAAGATTTTAAGAACACGGAACATCGTTAAGGAATGTCACAGCACTGTCACACGACTATATCTAAATATTACTAGTTCTTGCTGTTGCCACTACAACATTAGAAGTCCACGGCCCACTCATGCAGATTTATCTGAAATGGACAATAGGTTAAGATCACAGATATTAAAATGAAGATAGTGCACGCTTTATACTAGCCATGTATTAAAAATTTGGCCGAAATGCGTCTAGAAAGTGGAACAGCTCCGACGATTTCTTTTCTCTCTCTCTCTCTCAACAGCTGTTTAATAGCCATATTCATTTACTTGGTTCCTCATTGGTAGTAGAAATCCATCACGAGAGCTTACTACCTACTCTCTAGACGCTTTTTGGACACCGTTTTCTACCTTCGTGCACTATCCTACTTCTATAATGCGCAGTTACAATTTTAAGAACACAGAAGACCATTAAGAAATGTCACAGCTCTGCCACACGACCACGTCTAAATATTACTAGGTTGTTACCACTACAAAATTAGAAGTTTAGTGGCTACTCTGACCCACACTGAAATGGACATTTGGTTACGTACCGGATGCTTCGAAAACGCGCCTTTATTTTGATATGTGGATCAGAATATTTGAACTACTGTAACGGAGAACGTTTCGTTACCGAACCACAATTCGATTAGTAGCCGCGAGTGCGACCGATTCGAGCGTAACGTAGAGTTTGTAAACAAATCAACAAATATATTCTATTCCGCCGTTTTTTTTCAAGTTTAGCGACTAATCGATTTATACATCTCCAATAGTTACACAATAAAAATAATCATTTTCTCGTATTTCGCCCAGTGGAATGAGAATGTTAAATATGGACGTAAGAAGTCAAAAATTGGAACAGCAAGTAAGATTGAATTATTTAAAAAAATAAATCGATGAATCCTTGATAAACCTCTTGGATGTTTCAGCGCCAAATAATGGAGCAAAAGATGAAACAAAAACGATTAACATCGGGAATGATACAGGCTTCAGATGCAAGAAATAATTCCTCTAAAATAAGAATTACTAGTGGGAGTAGAAGGGAATTGCATGGTATGATTAAGCGTGTGCTTTTTTTTTTAAATAAAAGTGCAATTTATGTTGCAATTATAATCTAAATTATTTATTGATTACTTGCTTAAGCTATTTTTTGCTTCTGAGTCATTAAATTCGAAACAAATGTTACTTAATAATTTGTTTCCATTTAGTGCGGGATTAGTATGCTCTATATTTCTTTGATTTATAAAGCATTGAATTCTTTCATAAATCAGAAACTGCATTAACAATAAATATAACGAAAAGTAATAATAATAGTTTCACCAGATATTAAATGTATGTTTTATCTATACATGTTTGTAAATATTCCCATAACTGTTACTATATTGATAATCTTTATAATGCTACAACTTCTGAGTTATGAACGTTATATCATTCTATGAAGTAGAGCTTAAAAAAATTAAGTCTATGTGAGATCTTTTTCATTATACTTATTAATTTTAAGTACAAATTCCTGAAAAAACTAAAAGGTTTTCTCAAAATGGTCTAATTATTCGATATTTTTTGGAACATTTCAAATTTTTTCAAAAATTTTAATTTTTTCCAAACATTCAATTTTTATCTTAAAACTTCGATCTATTTCTCAAAATTTGGAATTTAATATTTTTACTTTTCTATTGCAGTTTCAGGAGCAACAACATTTAAGTTTAAAGACGAACAATTCGAATTTAGAAGTGAAAATGTTAAGTAAAACATTTTAATAGGTTTAATTAAAAATTTAGGAAGTGTTCGAAATTTGGAGAAGAAGTTTTTTAATGTGTTTTCTTAATATTTCTGATTTCCTAATCTCAGCAAACAGAGATTGTATAAGGTGGCCCCAAATCAAATGGGCCATACTCTAACAAAAGCAGCTTATCTTAGTTTTATACTTTAAATCGAAGTCTGATTGTTCTTTTGAATGTCGATCGGTAGATCAGAGTGCCTCGTTTTTTTTTAAGAATATGTAAGTTTTTTTAAATAATTTCAATAAAATTCCAGGTTATGATGGACCTCTTCAATACGCTATGGACAAAGATCACAATCCTGACCAAGTGATTACAGTTTTGCCCGATCATAGTGGTAATTGACATTTCTAACCCTTACTATGTGGAATTCTTTAATGTTCATAACTATTAAACTTTTTGTAACTATTAAAACAGCAAAAGACATTAAAAATTCCTCGATGTTTCTATAAATATTTGCTACAACCACTTCATTAAGCTATTTAATCATAGGTACCACAGTTGAAAGCCTAGCTGACACTTCTCCTAATGATTTGATGGATATAGAAGATGATGAATCATCCCCTGTAGCTTCAACACCAAATAATGGAAATATACCAATCAATCCTCTTAACGATCAAGCAATTCTACCCAATAATCAAGTTAATGGGGTAGAAAATGTCGACCATTTATTTTCCATTATTAACGATTTATTTTTAGAATGTAGAACTTGAAGGGGACATAGAAGGCAACGTGGATAAATTTGTACTGCAACCAGCTCAACAGAAAGTTTTATACAAATGCAGAATAACTAGAGACAGGAAAGGAATGGATCGCGGTCTTTATCCTACATACTTTTTACACCTCGAAAAAGATTATGGCAAAAAAGTATTTCTTTTGGCTGGCCGAAAAAGAAAGAAAAGTGCTACCAGCAATTATCTTATATCAACCGATCCTACGGATCTTTCAAGGAAAGCGGAATCTTTTGTAGGCAAGTTTCAGTTTGACCACCATTTGGATTCTCTTTATGAGGAAATCTCACTCGAAACAAGTGTTTTTTTTTAAGGAAAATATTTAAATAAAGTATGGTAAAGTCGCTGTAAACACTTTCAATCTATAGCTATTAATTGATGACATAAATTATTAATGGATGGGAGTTTCTTACGAATGGCTGTGTCTTATAAGAAATATTTTGCTGCATGCTAATTGAAACAATTATTGCTGAGAATCTCAACCAGATTATGTATGATCTAACTAAATCCACAAAGATCGTTAAATGATTTATACAATACCAAATAAATGTTAACATGTTTGGGTTAAATCAAATTAAATATTGTATTGATATACAAGATTTGTCCCCTGAAACCAAGAAAGATTAAAAAACACAACAAAAGTTACTCTAACGCGTTTAGACAGCCAAGCTATCATCTTCAGAGAGATACTGGCCGTCGAAACGCGTTACAGCAACTTTTGTTGTGTTTTTTTAATCTTTCTTGGTTTCAGGGGATAAGATTTGTATTTCAATTTTTGGACATAACCAAGGACCACTCCGTTCCACACAAAAAAATGTATATAAACATAAACATCCCTTTAATGTTCTGTTCGTTATAGAACATTCAACATAATAGTTCTTATTTGAAAAGTTGTACTTTCTCCATTAAAACAGATTTTCGTGTAGTAAAAAAGATGAAAGTTGTGAATGAAAAAACAAACATCCTGAATTGAATATTAAATATAATTATGTAACATATTAACAACTATTTTGTTAATAGGTAAACTTCGGTCAAATCTTTTGGGTACGCAATTCACTGTATACGATAGTGGAGTGTCCCCAAGGAAAGCAAACTTCAAAGAAGGCATCCTACCTAAGACAAGAATTGGCGGCGGTCATCTATGACACGAATGTTTTGGGTTTTAAAGGTCCCCGAAAGATGACTGTCATTTTACCTGGAATGACGCTAGATCAACAAAGAGTGACGATTTACCCGCAAGATGAAAGTGAAGGTTTAATTGAAAGTTGGAAGGCTAAAAATATGGATAATTTAGTTGAATTACACAATAAAACTCCCGTTTGGAATGACGATACGCAATCGTATGTTTTAAATTTTCATGGGAGAGTAACGCAGGCGTCCGTTAAAAATTTTCAAATTGTTCACGATAGTGATGCAGATTATGTTGTAATGCAATTTGGTAGAGTGGCGGAGGATGTTTTTACGATGGACTACAGATATCCTATGTGCGCTCTGCAGGCTTTTGCGATTGCACTAAGCAGTTTTGACAATAAACTCGCGTGCGAATGAAAAAAAAACGAATTTTATATGTGCCTTTGCAGGATTAATTTTGAAAAATTTAAAATGCACTGTTTGTATGCATATAAAACAAATTTGATTCCTTTTACATAAAGCCATTTCGAATTAAAGGATATTTTGTTAACGTTTGGATGATAACTAGCTATAGTCGCTAATAATCAAAATATTTGATACAACAGATTTGAATAAAGAAGTGTTATATTAATAATAACATTTTTTACCATATTAATGTATCTTGTATGACTTACCAGCAAATTTTACAACCAAAATTACTATAAAATGTTAATTAAATAAAAGTGAAAAATGTTTGCTATGGGTGAGTATACATAGTCCTTTAAAAGCCGGTACTTGGCAATTTTATTTGAATATTAACTTTTTATTCTAGAGGTGGCAAACAAATTATGACATTTTTTTGAGATCTTAATTGTTTATAATAATTTTAGCATATCAAATGCCTAGTTTTGATTTTCCTCTAATTATTTTGAAGAGTGGTGTGTAGAGGAGTAGTACATTCTGATTCATCAATATAATGACTACTGACCAGAGATTTTTATCATTCAGTGCGTAAAAAAAATTAAACTTACATTCACGTAATCATTGTATTTTTCTGGATTTTTAATGAAATGTTAAATTTTAATTAAGTATCCAAGATAACAATGAAAATTGATGCAATTTCTTCATGATTATTTGAATTACATTCCATTCAAATATTAATTTTAAACTTTAATCATTATTTCAAAAGTGGACTATGTATCTTCAGGTATAGCATAGTAAAAACGAATTAAATTTATTACATTCCGTGTTAATCGACATTCCCAATTAATATGCAATAAACTTTAGGAGTAACAATCTGCCATATTATTCCTTTTTGTAAACGATATGGTTACAAGATCGCTATCTCCTAGTGTGTTGTGGTAATCCAGGCCATTAGTTATTTGATTCCCTTTTTTTCGTGAAATAAAGGAATTGATTTTATAAATTGACGCCATGATGGGAGTATTGGTATTTTCAAACGGATCACAAGCATAATTGAAGTACAGTTCCTAGTATATTTCGTTTTAACAACATTTTATTCTGTTTGACATTCTAATTACTCCCAATAATTTAGTATTATCATTCTAGTCTGCTTTAGTATTATTATTATTTATTTAGTGAAGTATTGTTCTTAAACATTTTGTGGTAGCTTCGATATACATAAATTAACCTAGAATTTTTCTTCGTTTGACCAATTAAGGCGCAATTGATTGGAAAACGTGAAAAGAACTTAAAAGTGGACAATCAGAATAATTTCTAGGTTAACATTTCAAGATTTAAAATCAAAATTACTTATTGCCTTATATTTGCCTTACAGTTAGTTTAGTCAAATGTTTTATATGACAACACCAGCACTGATTCAGTTCTTAGTTTAGCAAAAATTACAACTCGATTAAAAAAAATGTAAAACCATAAATCATTGTAAGGTACAGTAATACATGTTTGTAAGGTACACTAATACATGTATTTAGTACTGAACAGTATTTTTAAGGTTGACAAATTATTTACATATGTAGCGATCAAAAGAATTTGAATAAAAATAAGTTGTATATGTACATCGTAGATTTTAAGAAAATATAAAATCAGTGTTCACTATTCAATAAAGTGTGTGATTATGCGTATAATTGCAATAATGTGTTTGGTTTGGCACATTACTTTATTAATATTGCTCTTATCGGAAAATATTTCACCTTATTTAGTGCAGTTACCACTTTAATTTTAGTTGCAACTACTGGTATCAAAAAAAAAAAAAAGATGTTTTGTTTACTAAAAAATTGAATCTGAAATCCATAGATCTGAATTTTTAAGTATGCCTTAACATTTGTCAATTTTAGCATAAATTGCTTTAGTTAGGGTAATTATGAAATATAATATAATGCTCAAATTGGAATTTGATATTTTTTTAAAAATGTTTTTATATACATTGCATTTCAAATTGACATTTAGCATTGTATTATTGTACAATTTTTATTGATAAGAGGAAATAAAAATGTTTCACCATAATTTTTTTTTGTTACCAACCTTCCAAATTACTTTTGAAGTCGTCTAATTAATCTTTGCAAAGATAAAATTGTGTATTCAACAATGAATGTGATTATTACAGGTAATAAATTACTGACTTGTTTCAAATAAAATATTTTTTTCTGATTGATTAGATTTCTTTCGAAATGATGTCTTCAAGTTGACAAAATAGAAAAATAAGATGAAAAAGGAAAAGAATATAATTTTTGCATATTACGACATTCACTAAACAAGTATCGCAGTTCAAGAATTAATTTTAATTTAATTTAATTAATTAAAAAATTTAATTTAAAATAAAAAAACCTTAAGCATAGCACTTGTGGCTTATCCTTAACACTGTCCAAATAAATGTGTTTTCGTCGGCTCTCTCGCTTTCAAATTTTGTACGTCCCAAATGTGTTTCGCAGGACGTTGCGGTAATTCGAATATATTACCTACGTCGTATGACTTACATGTGAATGAGAATATAAAAATTTGATTGTTTAGTAACAGTGCACGATAAGCAGATTGTGATTCCCTTAATACAATTCCATTGTACTAGTTCAAGAGCGTGCAAACAAGTAGTTATTTGTTAATTTGGGTGATTTTTTGCAAACACTGTTTTGATGAACGCAATTGTCATTTGTTAGAATTATTTTTTTAGCAAATTATAGCTCTTTTTTTCATAAAGTTGTTTTATTAACAAATTAAAATTTATCGAACAAATTAGTGGTACATTATTTTCTTGGGGTTGTGCATGAAAGTATTATTACTCGAAACTTAAAAAACAATTTTTAGATAAAAATCAATGAGCAATTTTGCGACGTGTTAATACTGGTAATAAAAATAATAAAATAAGGAAAATCTTTGACTATACATATTATACAGGGTCTTCATTAATGTCCAAGTCCCACGTGACTCGGTCTTGTAGGCAACCAAACATACACTTATGCACAAAATAAATAATAAAATCCCTAACTACCAGCTATTCAGTATTCCCTGCCTGTCAGTGGCGTTTCATTCTTGGGGGCATTTGAATTCCGTGTACCACTACGGAAATGCGCCATCAAAATAAAGGCGTCTTATTCTGGCGTAAAAGGCATGTTTAGAAAACCAAGCCTAAAACACGTAAAATATTAAGCACAACGTTATTTTACACAAATTATAATTATATAATGTAAATATTTAGCATAAATTATAAGCACAAAACGCCCATGAACTGTCAGAATTTTTAGTCACTAGATTATCCTGTCATATTCCCTCACCAAACCTATAGAAATTAAAATCACTAGGAGAGAGAAGCGATGCGGTCACGTGGGACTCGGACATTAATGAAGACCCTGTATTATCTAGGAGGAAAACATTCAGTCGGAGTTTGCTAAATAACCCCTCGAATATAGGCAACACATTAATCATCAAAATATTTACGCGTGAAACCAGCTTTAGTTTTGGTGATTTTTTAATAACTTATCTAAAGGTTGATTTAATACTTTACGGCCTATTCTGATGCACACCTTGATCTGGAACGAACTATACATTTATTAAGAAGTCAGAAACATATTTATTAATACTTTATAAAGTTTAAGCACTGTATACGGCTTAAAATTAAGTTTCCCTTGTAAGTAAAGTAGTCGTCTTTTAGATTAGTTATTACCCTCAGTAGTTCAAAAGCCATACTGTCAAATTTGATTTCCGACTGAACTAACCTAACAATTTTTACGCGTGTTTCTGGAAATCCGAGTAAGAATTTAGTAAACAAAAAAGATGGTTCGGAAAAAGATAGACAACAGGATACGTGTATTAATTGAAAATGGTGTTAAATTGGGCCACAGGACTCTTTTTGTCATAGTTGGAGACAAAGGACGAGATCAGGTAGGTTCAGTTACTTTTATTGCCCAAGAATGTATACAGTAGCCAAAACAATTTGTATACCCTAGTTATGTTATAGAATGACTCAATAAGTATAGATTTTATATTTATTTGTCGACAATTGTTGTAATAAATAGTTACAATATAATTAACCACACGAACTTACACAGTGCACATGTGTTTTTTTAATATTATTTTACAGATGGCCCGGCGTTAGGGGGGAACAAAGGGTACAGTTTTACCTGGGCAACAGGATGGACTTTTTTATTTTTATTCGTTAATAGCATTTTAGAGAATATTTTACTCCTTAGAGGGGTCCCATGCTATATGGGAGTCGTAGCAGCGGGTCCCAATATTTCTGTCGCCGACCTTTTTTTATAGTATTGGCTTACAATAGCTACTTCTGACGAGAATTTAGCGTTACTAATATACTATATAATCTATATAATCAATTCAAAACTCAGCTACTTTGGTCTCATAGACTGCTCGAAATTTATTGTGTAGGTTTGTGATGTGCTGAATGATACTTCAATATTCTTTATCTTAATGTTTTATTTATTTCTTATGTTTAATTTTACTTGGCACAAGAAATTATATTAATTACTTGTAAATAATATCAACAACAAATCATATTTTTAACACAAAACCTCCAGCTAAGACACAAAAGATTTTTTTTGGCTTTGTCACACTTAATAGCGTTTTTGTTCACAAATTTGGCTTAACTGTTCTCTATTCTGTCATTTGCATTGTAGGTGGTCATTCTGCATCATATGCTAGCAAAGGCAGAAGTGAAAGCTCGACCGTCTGTTCTCTGGTGTTACAAAAAGGAGTTAGGATTTAGCAGTCATCGCAAAAAACGAATGAAACATCTCCAGCATAAAATACAAGCTGGTAAGCTGAGCGTTAACGAAGATGACCCATTCGAACTGTTTTTGTCCTCAACTAAAATCCGCTATTGCTACTATTCCGAAACGCACAAAATTCTCGGTAATACTTACGGAATGTGTGTTTTGCAAGATTTCGAGGCGCTAACGCCAAATTTATTGGCCCGAACTATCGAAACCGTCGAAGGTGGTGGATTAATTGTTCTCTTATTGAGATCAATCACTTCGTTAAAACAGTTGTACACCATGAATATGGATGTTCATGCGAGATTTAGAACGGAAGCTCATCAAGATGTTGTTTGTCGATTTAATGAAAGATTTTTACTAAGTCTGGCAGATTGTAAACGGTGTTTGGTTGTTGATGATCAGTTGTCGGTTTTGCCGATTTCCTCGCACAATTTACATGTCACTCCAGTGGAGAATGCTGTCGAGTTATCTCAGAATGAAACTGAGGTGATAGAGCTCAAAGAGCAGCTTCGAGATACCCAGCCGGTGGGTAATTTAGTAAACTGTTGTAAAACACTCGATCAAGCAAAAGCTTTACTCAAATTTATTGAAGCGATTTCTGAAAAAACACTGAGATCAACTGTGTCTTTGACAGCTGCTAGAGGTAGAGGTAAATCTGCCGCTTTAGGTTTATCTGTGGCAGCTGCGGTTGCATTTGGGTATTCAAATATATTTGTAACAAGTCCTAGTCCTGAGAACTTAAACACTTTTTTCGAATTTGTATTCAAAGGATTTGATGCATTAGATTATCAAGAACATATTGATTATGGTCTAGTACAATCGACAAATCCCGAATTTAATAAAGCAATTGTTCGAGTGAACATTTTCAAGGATCATAGACAGACTATTCAGGTAATGGGTGCCATAAACTTTGTTTAACGTATTATGAACTTTTAATATTGCAGTATATACACCCCACTGACAGCCACCGGTTAACGCAGGCTGAATTGTTGGTAATTGATGAAGCTGCTGCCATACCATTGCCTTATGTTAAATCAATGTTAGGACCTTATTTGGTATTTTTAGCATCCACAATTAATGGTTATGAAGGAACGGGGAGGTCACTTTCCCTAAAGCTTCTGCAACAGCTACGTATTCAAGCTGTTCCACCAGGTGCCAATACAAACGCAGTTAATAAAAAAGGGAATGCTGCCGCTACTGGGAGAACTTTACATGAGGTAATTCTATATAAGGTTAAATGTAAACTGTATTTGACAGTGCCAATTTATAATGTTTAGGTAACTCTGGACGAATCAATCCGTTATAAACCAGGGGATAGTGTAGAAATTTGGCTTACTAAACTACTCTGTTTAGACTCGACATCAGTAGCACCAATCTTATCGGGATGTCCCCCGCCAGATAATTGTGATCTCTACTATATAAATAGAGACACCCTCTTTTGCTACCATAAAGCCTCAGAAGAGTTTTTACAACGACTTGTTGCTTTATATGTTGCTTCTCATTATAAGGTGAAATTCTAATTAGCTTTTTTTTAATTGAATTAATTTAAATTTTAATTGAATTATTTTAAATTTTAATTGAATTTATCCATTGCTGAATTTCAGAATTCTCCAAATGATCTACAAATGATGTCGGATGCTCCAGCTCATCATATCTTTTGTCTGTTAGGTCCAGTGGACCCTAATCGTAAAACATTGCCCGAAGTTTTAGTTATTATTCAAGTTTGCTTAGAAGGTGAACTGTCCAAAAGTTCCGTGGTTGAGGGTTTTTCGCGTGGAAAGCGTGCCTCTGGTGACTTGATTCCCTGGACTGTTGCGCAGCAATATCAAGATCCAGATTTTCCGAAACTCTCAGGTGCAAGAATTGTCAGAATAGCCACACATCCTGACTATCAAGGGGTAAGTATTTACACCAATCAGCGGGTATTTACACCAATGAGCGGGTATAAACATTTAAGAAATCAATTCTATTTATCAGGCTAATCTTATAGAACTTGAAGGGGCTTTGTCCACGTAGATTTTATATATGAGAAGTTTTTTTTGAGTTAGTTAACATAAAAATGTTCAACAGTTTTAGTTGATTAAAGGAAGTAACACATCAGAAATGATTATTATTTTGACATCAGACAAATAGTCTGTGATTATCATGAACTTACATAAGATATACAAATTTTGAAAAAATGAACTGTTTACCGGTTTTAGTGTTCATAAATTATAAATAATTAAAAGATGAAATATTCAAGTGTTCTTGAAAAGAAATAAATTTCTACAATCTTAAAATATCCACCTATTTCTCTAAATCTCGAGTTCGAAAGACAATTTGTCTAAATCTTGAATTCTTATGGAGATACAAATATTAAACAAATCGTATTTAATAATTAATTTTTTTTAGATGGGTTATGGTGCTCGAGCTCTGAAAATTTTGAAAGAATATTATGAATTTAAGATTCCAAACATAGAAGAACATCAATCAAATTCACAGGAAGAAATCGAACCGATTAGTAATGAAGAAATAAGTTTACTGGAAGAATCTGTAGAGCCACGTAAATCTCTTCCCCCGTTATTGCTAAAGTTAAGTGAAAGAACGCCAGAAAAATTAGATTATTTAGGTGTTTCGTTCGGGTTAACTGAGCAACTATTGAAATTCTGGAAACGGGCAGGATATGTACCTGTATATTTGCGGCAGACCACAAATGATTTGACTGGTGAACATTCTTGCATAATGTTAAATGTTTTAAATTCAGAGGAGACATCATCTAGTGAATGGTTAACTGCTTACTGGATAGATTTTAAAAAACGATTCGTCAATCTGTTGGGTTATCAATTTTCTAAATTTACGCCTAGCCTGGCATTAGGAGTTCTTTCAAATAAAGTGATAAAAGTGCCCGAAAGATCTTTAAGCAGAAATGAACTTGATGTTCACCTGACTACATATGATATCAAACGACTAGAAATGTACAGTAACAATCTAGTTGATTATCATTTAATTGTTGACTTACTACCTACAATTGCACGAATTTTCTTTTTAAGTCAAATGGGAGATGTTCAACTATCCGCAGTACAATCTGTAAGTGTCCAAAATCCTAAATGAAACGTATTTTTAAATTTAATATTTTAGGCAATCTTATTAGGTGTAGGCCTTCAGTATAAAACAGTGGACACATTAGAAAAAGAACTGGATCTTCCATCTTCTCAGCTTCTTGCGTTATTTAACCGTCTTATTAGAAAAAGTGTGCAATATTTCAATTTAGTCTTAGAGGAAGATGTTGAAAAATCGCTCGCTCCGAAAAAGGATGTCAATATGACGCCGGTGGCTAAAAGTATGCAAGACGAGTTGGAAGAGGCGGCGAAAGAATTACAAAAGAAGCAGAAAAAAGAACTAGAAAAACTCAAAAATGAAAATTTGACTCAGTTCGTCATTAAAGGTTCTGAAGAAGAATGGGGCAAAGTTCTGACTGGGAAAGGAAAAAAGAGTTTAGTCACAGTTAAAAGGTATGACTACGTTTTTATTACATTTTGTACACTTATTTCAATCAAAATAATGTTTTAGTAAAGACAAATAGTTTATGAATTTAAATGTTTGTAATCGATAGGTAAATAATTATAGAATGTTGTGCTCTAATAAAGTTAATGCTGATTGTTTCAGTGGGGAGAAGAGAGTACATGAAGATAAGGACAGTGAAGTAGATTTAAATGAAGTAACCCCAAAGAAGAAGAAAGGTAAAAATAAAAAGAAACGCAACAGCTAATGTATTTTCGTAAATATATTTTAAAACAATATTATTGTATTTTTCTTCATATGGCAAGAGCTATAAGAGTATTATATGATGTTGGATTTAGACTTAGGCCATTGTCATTGTGGTTGGCAACAAATGGTTATAGATTTTTTTTAACTTCCTAAACTAGATTTTTCATTGAATTTTGAGCTTTGTTCTGTTTTGGCCAATTTTAAATCAGATTTATTTTGACTCTGATACTTGGGTTGAATTATTGTGTTTGTTTTGATTTCAGCCAAAACCTATTTAAACTTGTTAAACTTTACATTACACCGACAGTCTGTAAGATGGAGATTATGTCCATTTGCAAAATAAAAATATACAAGCAGTGAGTGACTAGTTATGTATATTTTCATAAATTCTTTTGTGCAGTTATTAAGAACAAACTTAAACGAAAAAATCTAAAGAATAAAAGTAAATTTCTAAAACTATTCAGAAATTGGAAGTTTTCGTCATCCACTTCTATTTATTTCTGATCAGATTATGTTGAGCACTAGTTTTCTAAATATTTTCGAATTCGAAAGCTCATTAAATAATATATTACTGTATATTTACCTATATTTAAAGTAGTGTGCTGTCCAACTAGTGTTTTTTGATATTTCGAATTTGATACCTTGCAATAGCTAGAATTATTTGGAAACGATGTGTTGCAGCACCTACAATTAGATGACAACAGATCACTCAGCAGTCTTATGGATATACCTCAGAATATGTAGAATTATTTAAAATTGTGCGTTTTTGCATACACTTCGGCCAGATTCCATGGATTTTTGTCAGTTGTGGAAAAATATCCATTCCAAAAATGGAGGTCCCTTGGCCTAGTGTGGCCAGTTTGAAAGAGGCGCATCCAAGGGACGTTCTTCAGTTTCTCAACAAGGTTGGGTGGCTGAATGAATGACCAAGGACACCTCAATCACGGGGATAGCACAATGGGCGTGGAAAGGGTGGTCTAAACTTCAGGCAACCACAACGAATCCAGAGAGGAGGTTCCTTTTTAACTGTATTCAATAACCACACTTAATTATTTTTGTTCATATACATATATTTAATAAACAGTTTTACAGCCTAAACAAGTAACCCGAATTGATAATTTATTCTCAAAATTTGATACTTAACCTACTGAATACATGAGTGACAAATTAAAAACCTTAAATAAATGAGCACACGATAAGATATTTATTTTAAATAAAAATATGGGGCCAAAACCTAATTACCACATTAATTATTCAAATGCTGTAATGTTATTGTTGGCGATGCCCCATTTAACAATTTTCCTAAAAATGAATCGATTCAATTCTTTTCAACTTCCTGTTAAATTATAAACGTGTGTGAAATACTGAACGATTTTAATGCTAAAAGACTACACAGCTATGTGAAATTATATTTCAAAAAATAAAATAAGTCCATTACACTAAATGAGTTTAAAACATGAACATGAAGCAATTCGAAATGAGTTAATTTATTTGCAGTTAATTTTTACAAAACATGAGATTAAACCAAAATTATTTTTCTTCACACCACTCGTTTTCTTTGCGTACTTGCTCTTCCTCGGAGGCAGTAAAATCGTTTTTAATGTTAAAAGTCTTCCTTATCTCTTCCGGAGCCTTTCCTTTAATCATGTTCGCCACAGTTTTGCAAGTCACATCTAATAACCCTTTGATATCAAGATAATTAGCTGCTAATATAAGTTCGAACAGGGTGCCTTGATCCACCTTTAAGAAATCTGCATCCCAGGAGGATATGTCGTCAGTTCTTTTCTCTTTGTTTTCATCATCTTCTGGCGGTGGAGGATCATCTTTATGGTAAGTAGCCCATTGAATTACTTTCTTTAAAATAGCAGAGTTTACATTTGGGAGAGGTACAACTTCCTCCTCTTCATCATCCATGCCCAAGTCTTCTAACATGGTTTTAATTGTTACTGAACATTTTGCAATTTCTACGTCGACCTCGAAAGTTTCGCCATCGGAAGATTGCAGCTTTATGTTCGGCATCTGATACAGTTAAAAAAAAAGTAAATAAAAAGTAGACAGGTGTTTAGTATAATGGCGTAACATTTCTTAGATTAGTAAATTAACCAAATGTACACACAATACTGTGTTAAATTCGTATTTTAAATATTTATAATCTTACCTTTGGCAAATTCTTTTTACTTTTTTAACTCGAATAAAATGTGGCTTCTAAGAGTAAACAACTGTTCTTGTCTTTGAGTTGAGCAAATCAGCAAATTCTGCAAATGTCGAAGCCGATGACAGTCAAATCACAGAACCAAAAACACAGAACACACGTCACATCATAGAGAAACTGTTTAGTTTCTGCGTCACATGATGTGACATTTAACAATAATATTGCGGCCGGTGTTGCCATATCTACGGTAATTACTGCAGATGTACGGTAATTCGGACAAAAGTAAGGTTACGGTTCAAATACCAATGCCTTAGCAAAAAATACGGTACTTTATGTTTTACTATTTGATAACAATAAGTTTGTTAAGTAATTCACCAATATTATTTTACGCACAGTTTCACAATTGACAACCAAGTAAAAAATATGCTTCGACCATCTCGTGGTAAGTAGAAACGTTATAGTTTGTTTTTTTGGTAATGGTACGGTTTCGGGTCTTCTGGTTTTCCCAACTTTTCTTGGTAAAATTACTTTCCTTACGTCTTTAGCTTCCCATTTCTCCAAATATTTTCTTTGGGAAACTGTTCGTTCTCAACTTATGCCCTTTTTTACTTTGCCGCATTCAACGACTAAATTTACCCTTTCTGTGTTTCCTATACACCACAAACATCATGCATATCTCTCATCGGCTCAATAAGGCCAAGTTGAAAATCGAAATTTCGACTTTTTTCTCGAATTTAGGCTATTAAAATGGAAATTTTGACTTTAATTTCGAACTTTAGGCTTTTTCACGAAATTTCGACTTGAATCTTGAAATTTCGACTCTTTTTACGAAAACTCGAGGTTATAGCCGAAGTTGTGGATTTAATCTCGAAATTTCGACTTTTTTCACGAAATTTTGACTCTAACTTCGAAATTTCGACTTTTTCTTCGAAATTAAATCAAGATTAACGTTTAAATTTATATATTCTATGGTTAGGTTAGATAGATGACAGTGGCGCCTCACAGCAACTCTTACCCTTCAATATTGACAGTTGGCAGTAAGGTGCGTTCAGTAATTTCAAGATTGAAGTTGAATTTTTGAGAACAAAGCCGAAATTTCGAGTTCAAAATCCACATTTCGTCTTAAAATCTTGAAATTTCGACTTTTTTTTTCGAAAGTTTGTAATTATAGCCGAAATTTCAGATTTCAGTCGAAATTTCGACTTTTTTCACGAAATTTCGACTTTTTACGAAATTTCGACTTTGACCTCGAAATTTCGATTTTTTCTTCGTAATTAAATCAAGATTAAAGTTGAAATTTCCATATTTTACGGTTAGGTTAGATTGATGACAGTTGCGTCCCACCAAATCCCCCCTTACCATTCAATATTGACAGTTGATAGTAAGGTGCGTTCAGTAATTTCAAAATTAGAGTTGAATTTTTGAGTACAAAGCCGAAGTTTCGAGTTCAAAATCCACATTTCGACTTTTTTCTCGAAATTTCGTCTTTATATCTTGAAATTTCGACTTTTTTTTTTGAAAGTTTAAAGTTATAGCCGAAATTTCGGATTTAATGTCGAAATTTCGACTTTTTTCACGAAATTTCGACTTTTTACGAAATTTCGACTTTGACCTCGAAATTTCGACTTTTTCTTCGTAATTAAATCAAGATTAAAGTTGAAATTTCCATATTTTACGGTTAGGTTAGATTGATGACAGTTGCGTCCCACCAAATCCCCCCTTACCATTCAATATTGACAGTTGGTAGTAAGGTGCGTTCAGTAATTTCAAAATTAGAGTTGAGTTTTTGAGTACAAAGCCGAAGTTTCGAGTTCAAAATCCACATTTCGACTTTTTTCTCGAAATTTCGTCTTTATATCTTGAAATTTCGACTTTTTTTTTTTGAAAGTTTGAAGTTATAGCCGAAATTTCGAATTTAATGTCGAAATTTCGACTTTTTTCGCGAAATTTCGACTTTTTTTACGAAATTTCGAATTTTTCTTCGAAATTAAATCAAGATTAAAGTTTAAATTTCCATATTTTACGGTTAGGTTAGATTGAAGACAGTTGCGCCCCACCAAACCCCTTACTCTTCAATATTGACAGTTGGCAATAAGGTGCGTTCAGTAATTTCAAGATTGAAGTTGAATTTTTAAGAACAAAGCTGAATTTTCGAGCTCAAAATCCACATTTCGACTTTTCTCTTAAAATTTCGACTTTAATCGTGAAATTTCGACTGTTTTTTGAAAGTTTGAAGCTATAGCCGAGATTTCGGATTTAATGTCGAAATTTCAACTTTTTTGACGAAATTTCGATTTTTTTTTACGAAATTTCGACTTTGATCTAGAAATTTTGGCTTTTTTCACGAAATTTCGACTTTAATCTCGATATTTCGACTTTTTTCTCAAAATTTCGACTGTAATCTGGAAATTTCGACTCTTGTTATGAAAGCTCGAGGTTATAGCCGAAATTGTGGATTTAATCTCGAAATTTCAGCTTTTTTCAGGAAATTTCGACTCTAATCTCGAAATTTCGACTTTTTCTTCGAAATTAAATCAAGACTAAAGTTTAAATTTCCATATTTTACGGTTAGGTTAGATTGAAGACAGTTGCGCCCCACCAAACCCCTAACCTTTCAATATTGACAGTTGGCAGTAAGGTGCGTTCAGTAATTTCAAGATTAAAGTTAAATTTTTTAGAACAAAGCCGAAATTTCGAGTTCTAAATCCACATTTCGACATTTTTTTCAAAATTTTAACTTTAATCTTGAAATTTCGACTTTTTTTTGAAATGAAATCAAGATTAAAGTTTAAATTTCTATATTCCATGGTTAGGTTAGGTTGAGGACAGTTGCGTCCCACCATCATTCAATATTGACATATTCAACTTTTTTTCACGAAATTTCGACTTTAACCTCGAAATTTTGACTTTTTCTTCGAAATTAAATCAAGATTAAAGTTTAAATTTTTATATTCTATGGTTAGGTTATATAGATGACAGTTGTGCCCCACCACAACACTTACCTTTCAATACTTACAGTTGGCAGTAAGGTGCCTTCAGTAATTTCAAGATTAACGTTGAATTTTTGAGAACAAAGCCGAAATTTCGAGTTCAAAATCCACATTTCGACTTTTTTCTCAAAATTTTGACTTAAATTTTGAAATTTCGGCTCTTTTTACGAAAGTTCGAGGTTACAGCCGAAATTGCGGATTTAATCTCGAAATTTCGACTTTTTTCACGAAATTTCGACTTTTTTCACGAAATTTCGACTTTAACCTCGAAATTTCGACTTAAAGCTCGAAATTCCGACTTTTTCTTGGAAATTAAATCAAGATTAAAGTTTAAATTTATATATTCTATGGTTAGGTTAGATAGATGACAGTTGCGCCCCAACGCATCCGTTACCATTCAAGATTGACAGTTGGCAGCAAGGTGCGTTCAGTAATTTCAAGATTAATGTTAAATTTTAGAGAACAGCCGAAATTTCAAGTTCAAAATTCACATTTCGACTTTTTTCTTAAAATTTAATCTTGAAATTTTAACTTTTTTCTTTAAAAGTTTGAAGTTATAGCCTAAATTTCGGATTTAATGTGGATATTTCGACTTTTTTCACGAAATTTCGATTTTTTCTTCGTAATTAAATCAAGATTAAAGTTTAAATTTCTATATTCTATGGTTAGGTTAAATTGACAACAGTTGCGCCCCATCACACCCCTTACCATTCAACATTGACAGTTGGTAAGGTGCGTTCAGTAATTTCAAGATGAAAATTGAATTTTTGAGAACAAAGCCGAAATTTCGGGTTCAAAATCAACATTTCGACTTTTTCCTCAAAATTTCGACTTTAGTCTCGAAATTTTGATTATTTTTTTTCAAAAGTTTGAAGTTGTATAGTCGAAATTTCGGATTTAATGTCGAAATTTCGACTTTTTCTTCGAAATTAAATCACGATTAAAGTTTAAATTTCTATATTCTATGGTTAGGTTAAATTGATAACAGTTGCGCCCCATCACACCCCTTACCATTCAACATTGACAGTTGGTAAGGTACGTTCAGTAATTTCAAGATGAAAATTGAATTTTTGAGAACAAAGCCGAAATTTCGGGTTCAAAATCAACATTTCGACTTTTTCCTCAAAATTTCGACTTTAATCTCGAAATTTTGATTTTTTTTTTCGAAAGTTCAAAGTTGTATAGCCGAAATTTCGGATTAATGTCGAAATTTCGACTTTTTTCACGAAATTTCGATTTCAACGTTGAAATTTCGACTTTTTCTTCGACATTAAATCGAGATTAAAGTCAAAATTTCTTTTTTTCGAAAGTTTGGTGTTATAGTCGAAATTTCGGATTTAATATCGAAATTTCGACATTAGATTAGATATATCACAGTTGCGCCCCAACGCATCCCTTACTATTCAATATTGACAGTTGGCAGTAAGGTGCGTTCAGTAATTTCAAAATTAAAGTTGAATTTTTGAGAATAAAGCCGAAATTTCGAGTTCAAAATCCACATTTCGATTTTTTTCTCAAAATTTCGACTTTAATCTTGAAATTCCGACTTTTTTTTTCAAAAAGTTTGAGGTTGTAACCGAAATTTCGGATTTAATGTCGAAATTTCAACTTTTTTCACGAAATTTTGACTTTAACGTCGAAATTTCGACTTTTTCTTCGACATTAAATCGAGATTAAAGTTTAAATTTCTATATTCTATGGCTAGGTTAGATTGATAACAGTTGCGCCCACAAAACATATATATTAAGAAGACAGGGTACATAGAATTATACCACAACACGTTGACAGGAACGGGTAGTATGTATATGTATGTAAATATATGCACATACGTCAATCTTCTTCTTCCTTTATTTGATGAATGACTTTCTCAATTTATATTTGCCCAGACATTCACTATTATTAATAGATTGTCGAAATAAAATTCGATTTCTGAATTATTCATTTATTTTCCAAACCAAGCAATATTACATTTTAAATGATAATATGTGGTTAAACTTTACAATAAATTTACATAATAAAAAATATTTGAAAACAATGTTGTCATAAATAATAAGAAAATAAAAAATCACCAAAAGCGTACATTATTACATAAATTTTTCATTGCAGAAAGATCAGCCCTTGTATTTTTTATTTTAAATCTGTTTTGAAACTTTAGAAGTAACATTGCGATGAATTTGGTACATTTTTGATTCTTCTACAGTCAAATTCTGCCTCAGATTTACCAATTTGGTAACAA
>CM053326.1:48808820-48828556 GCA_028583605.1 Dastarcus helophoroides | reverse complement strand
TTTAGAAGCTTTGAAACGCCAAGCCATTCTGTTGACACACTTATATTTTATTTAGAATTTGTTGGTGTTATACGCCCCAAAACAAAGAAATTGATTGGTGTCGCCCTGCGGCTAATTAACAAATAACAGATGATTACTGACGCGAATTAGCAAAGCTGAAGAACATACCTCAATTTTCCTTATTTATATTTTAATATACTAATCAGTGCATATTTTAATTTAGCTTTGAATTTCTAAATTAACACTGGTCATTAGACACTACACCCCACAAAACTTTACACCCAACACCCAAACAACATTCATGAATGACCAATCAAAGACAAGACCAATGACTAATTGTCATTGTCAATTTTGTTAACTGTCATTTTTACTTCATTTGGATTGGAACATTGGAAGGCTATAATATATTATAGTCTTCTTGATTGGAATTAAAACAGAAAACGTAATACTTTTTTTTATTGTCTATTAAGATAGATGACTTAATTTATCTTTACATATTATCTACATGTGTCGACGAAAAAATTCCAAACAAGACCATAGAACATCACCAAATCTATAGTCCATTTCAGATAAATGTGCATTACCGTTGAGCGTTGATTGTCAGTCAGTGGCGTAACAATTTCAGGTGACCACTGTAACAAACAAATGGAATTAATTACATGTTTTCTGTAATCAAGACCACTGATTTCATCTTCATTGTGTATCACCATATCCTACTGACTTAAAATATTTAAGACTGTGGGCAATGGATTTTTTCAGCTGAAAATAAACGAAATATGTTAAAATACATAATCCAACATTTTTTTTATTCATCAAATACGGTGGCGTGGATCGAAGTAATCAATCAATGACAGTGGTTTCCATTGATAATGAACCTCAAGGCACCAAACCAATTGGACCTTACAGATTGGTTCATTTTAAACGAACATTCTATTAAGCAGGTTTGTTGTAAGCGTACCACACACTGTCTCACTGTACCATTGAAAATTACCACATCTCGTGTAACTATCACCTATTAATTTCCTTCGTATAATAGTGATAAAAAAATTAGGAATATAAACGTCTTGTTTTGCTTAGAACTAAATGATTTCGAACCTCAATTATGAATAAGCTTACACGAGAAACCCTGTGTATTTTTCAAGGAAGTTTATACGCACTCTTACTTTTACATTATGCATCCCCAAGAAATATTAAATAGCGAATAAATCAAAAACTGGATAAAAATATGAATTTTGAAACAATAATCCTTAAGTCGATCAAAATTCCTAATTTTTACAGGTAAAACTCACCTTTGACATTCATTGGATCGATCTAGTATTTAAAATCGATCTAAAAAATCGACCTTAAGACTTTAAAAATCGATTTATCGATTAGTCCATCTCAGATCGACATCCCTAAGGTAAAATTCCGTAAATACCAGATCTCGGTATAAATACACAGATTTGGCAATAAGCCTGTGAGTTTTCAAAAGAAAATATATACTAAAAAATAATTATTAACCTTCACATAATGTAATAATTAATTATGCAAAGAATTCTTCATATTAATCCTTTGTAAAAATGCTAAATAGGTATAAGATGCTTGAAATATCTGAAAGAGAACGGATTTTTCAATTCAAATCTGCTTTGTAAGAACATTGTGAAATTCTATAATTTATAAAGTACCTTCACAAAAAATTCCATAGAATAAGAGGAAAACAGCTCAGCTCTTGCTGTTAATGGCTTTTGAGACCTAAGTAACATGAGCAGTAAAGTCGATTTAATTGATCGATCCTTTTCTTCATACCAGTTGCTGTTGTAAATTTCATCAGAAATTGCAACGCTCTAAAAATATATTTTTTTAAGAGGAGTTGAAACACCTTGATGAAAGGTTATTAATCCTTTCGCGCCGAAGACCGTATATTCCCGTGTTTAAAAAATGTGACAAACAGTCGAAGACTGTATTTATCTGAATTATATGTTTAATTTAGTACAATATTCTTGTAGAGGCGCCGATTATCGGACTTTTCCGCTTCCGGTAAATGTATGCTGCAACGACGAAGACCATACGATTCTGTAAACCTCGAAAACTGCCCGCCTTATGGGCACACACAAACCACTAACACTATTGTTAGTGGTTTGTGATGGGCATACTTAAAAATAGGAAAATATCACGTCGCGAAAGGGTTAACGCAAAAACACCTTCACAAAGGTTGAATAACAAAAATTAGGAGTTTATTTTTAAAAACTGTACAAAAAAATTAAATCTTGCAAAATGATGCCAGTGTTGAGCGATTATGAATCATATAATCGAAATATTTCGATTATAGCCACATAATCGACTATTTGATGATTGCAAATGAGAAATGAATGATGTTTCATAT
The DNA here is from genome assembly GCA_028583605.1 of Dastarcus helophoroides. NCBI lineage: Eukaryota > Metazoa > Arthropoda > Insecta > Coleoptera > Bothrideridae > Dastarcus > Dastarcus helophoroides. The sequence continues at coordinate 48,826,194 of CM053326.1, read as the reverse complement.
TCCATTCAGTAACGGGACACCACTGCCCACTTCGTTCCTAACGACTGCGATTATTTCGACTATGAGTTATGAGTGATATTCCACATTTCAAAGTCTCCGAGAGGTGAGAAATCATTCAACAATTCGACGCAACTACGCACTTCTACTGAGAGCGATCATTCATTTCAAAGCGACTATGAGTCAAATGGAATACGAATTTCGAATGAGTTATGAGTGAATAATCATTTATATTCCATATTCCGAAATATTCCATATTCCGAAATATTTCATATTCCATATTCCCAAATATTTCGTATTCCATATTCCGAAATATTTCATATTCCATATTCCGAAATATTTCATATTCCATATTCCGAAATCTAGTGGCATTTGTTATTTGACACCTGGAGAAATAAGAAATCATTCATTTTGACATGATTGTTTCTTTACAATCCTAAATATAGTATTATGCGACAACTCACTGCTACAGGACAAAAGCGATAACGAATATATTTAACATTACCGCATCAAGTAGTTTCTGACCATTAGAACAGGCCACGTAAATGATGGATATCCAAAGAACTAGTTGTATCATGTCTTTAATTTGGAAATTCTATAAAAAAGAAAAAATAATATATAACTCACCTATTTGATCTCTACACTTTAACATAATGATAGTCAGAGACTAAATAGACTGAACCTAACACGGTAAGCAGTGAAGCCAGTTGAAAGCCTGGCGAAAGCCTAGCTCCATCTAGCTCGCAACGCCCTCTTATTATTTGACAGACCTTTGCGAAGATAACATCGGCTTTTTTTAAAGAACATGGGCTGTAAATATGGGGAAATGTATTGTTGAAACCTCAGTGAACACATTAGTGAAGGAAAATCAAGAGTTTCATTATTTGGGTAGGCAAAAATAAAATATATAAATATTCAATTATCGGCGTGCGCGCGTCGCCATTTCACTGCAATCATGACGTGTTTACAGCACCGGCTTAACAATATTGTACACAGGCGTCGCGTATTGAAAGAAAATTATTTTACTATTAAACCAAGATGTCTTTGAAAATAGTTCTCCTGAACTTTTACCAAAAAGCACTTATAAAAATTATCCTATTGGTCCAAAAGCCCCTAATTCTAAAGTTTCATCTAAATCGTTAGAACCGTTACGCGGCAAGTTTCGTATTTATAAATTTTACTTAATCCGACCATATCAAAGAGTAGTGGGATGCACCTTCCCACTTCCCCGGATTTTAGCTTCAGCTGTACGCATGAGACAACATTGAAACGTTCAGTCTATTTAGTCTCTGATGATAGTAAAGATCAATATTTAATTCTAAAGATTTTGTTAAACAGAGGTTCTTTCAGAAAAGTATCCTAAAAATGGACAAGATAGGGCTTTGTGTGTATTCAGTCACTATTGCGAGACAAATTTTATTTTTAGAATTTCAAATCAAATCTCAGGTTTCTAGCCTTTTTTTAATTTAAATTGAACGTTGTTGTTGAAGTCGAAATTTAAAAATTTTGACTATATGGGAGAAAATCGAATTATCGAGTTTAATTGGAAATTTTGAAGAACAAAATGGAAATTTTGCAGAACAAAATAAAAATTTTGAGATTAACAACTAAAATTATGAATTGAAATAGAAAGAAAATTCTAAATTTCGAAAAATTCAACATTTTAGAGTTTGTTTTTCAGTTTTGACTCTTTTATGAATTAAAATGTATAATTCTTTTACCTTGCTTTTAAAATCGAAATCATTTGACGAACAAATTCAACTCAAATTGGAAAATAATGCAATAAAAAATAAATTCTTAGATGAAATTTTGATATTAGGAAATCGAAAGTTCTAAAAAAAGGTGGAAACTTTGGCGAAAAAAATCAAAATATCCACATTAATTCTAAATTCCTTATATTTTTAGTTTATATCTCTCTGAAGATGATGGCTTGGGTGTCGAAACGCGTTAGAGTAATCTTTGTTGTGTTTTTTAATCTTTCTTGGTTTCAGGGGATAAGATTTGTATTTCAATTTTGACTTTAAAGCGAAACTGAAAAGATAAAATGGAAAATATTTAAATTTGACGGGTTTTAAATTTTTTTAAACTTTTGGAATCAAAGTTATTAGAAAGCGCTCAAAATTGAAAGTTTTCTAATTTTTTTTAATCTGTATTCCTCTCTCAAAATTTGAAGCCAATTATGTTAACGTTGAATTCGATTAATGGTATTGTTACGGGCTTATCGGTTCGAATTGATTATTAACACGTGAATTGAATAATACCCACTTTATTACCAAACTAAACTCGGGACACTACAACTGGATAATGAACTCACTTCTAACTACTAACTCACTAGCTAACTCCTACACTGACTAACTGTTTGACCCGAGGGGAAGGCGACCGCCTTATATAGTTCTCGCTTCCGGGTTCTAAAAAAATCCGGCAGATAAAGCTTATCGTTTGCCTAAATTTCTGGAACGGTTATCTGCCTTTTGCTTCTTTATCGCGGCCGCTTTCTCTTATCAGATCTTTCTCGAAAGCTTTCATACGTACTAAATTCTCTAATTTACATTTCATTACAATACACTTACTTTATGTAGAAGATTGCAGCTACTTTATTATAGAAAAAGGCCGTGTGTATTTTTAATCTTAATTATTTCTTAAAACAGAAATTGAGGAATATTAATTATAAATCAAGGAATCTCAGGAATGAAAATATTCTAAAAATAAATAACGACGATCCCACAAAATTCATGTTCAATGCTCAAACAACCATATTATTTGCTCTGATAATTTGAAATTGGCCTTTTACATTTTTGTATATTTCCTTGCATTTTATTTTTCACTTATTGTTTCTTTGTTCCTGAAGAAGCTCCCTACGGAGGCGGGCGAAACGTCGAACACTTTCAGTAGTTCTTTGACACGGTCCAATTCCGGAAGAAGTATATCCTGTACTGACTCTAAACGTGGAAGCCTTCGTTATAATATTATTTAATTTCGAAGTATATTAAACATTCGTCTGCTGTTAGGTTATTTATGAAAAATGTACTAACGTAGGAATTTCCTAACATAAACTAAAGTCATAGTAAATGCTGTCTAGTTGCAGAGATACTCGAAAGTCTATTTTTTCCAACTCTTTGAGGGTTGTGGAATCTATAAAGAAAAGAAGATGATTCGTATGTAAGCAACACATTTAAAAAATTTTCGTCAGTATCACATATTTCCCTCATAGATTCACAAAATTATAAACGTTTTTAATAATTAATTAATTAATTATTAGTCACTTTGTGATTTTACATTAATTTCTTACTGCAACTCGCTATCACAATCGGCAGATTTTCTTGTGGAAATGCGAATCATCCAACGACTTTTTCGATGTCCTCAATGCTGAAAGTATTGTTGCCGGCTATCGATTCGAATGATTATTAATACTTGTTGAATTGTACACACTTTATTTCCAAACTAAACTCGGAACGCTACAACTGAATAATGAACTCACTTATTGACTTCGAACTACTAACTCGCTAATTAAGTGCACTGACTCTAACTAACTGACTCGAGGGAAAGGCGACCGCCTTATATAGTTTTGGCTCCCAGGTTCTAGAAAAATCCCGCAGATAAGGCTTATCGTTTGCCGAAATTTCTGGAACGCTTATCTTCCGTTTGCTTCGTTATCGCGGCCGCTTTCCCCTTATCAGATCTTTCTAGAAAATATTCTTACGTACTAAATTCTATAATTTACATTTCGCTACAGTTTTAATGACTCTATAAATATTGACTCAATCAATGTATAGTCGGGCCGTTCAAGCCATTACGTCACGAGTAATATTCGAATAAAATACGATTGGGTGATATTTGCAATGTGATCTATTTCTATTGTCCGTAGTATTAATTTAATTTGGTAGTACGAGTGACTGCGATATTACTGCAAAATGATCCAATGGCAATTTTAAAACGGACAGAATGTATTTTACCTTAAATACTTGATATTCTATGGTGGAAAATATTGCAGTTATTACAACAAGATGGGTATTACTGAAGGGACTATAACATTCATTGTAATCGTCTACTAGCCTGAAAATGATATATTAATTAATTAACGTATTTTAGTACACAAGAGATAGTGAATAACGCTACTTACTGAATAATAGCCACATGATATCGAATGCAAAATACAATTTCCCGATATTTGTCTCTAGAATTATGAATAGTTTTCAGTCGAGACAACCGTTCTTTTAAATGTTTCAATCTAAGAGTGAGATGGCCCATGGTGCTTAGTCCTAAGTACATTCCCATAGAACAAGGGATTGTTTCTGCGACACATAAAGCTTGAAGGCTTAAAATAGTTAATCTCCAAAACGTTTTTTTGTAATTGAATGGTAACCAGATAGGAAAAATGAGCCCGCAAATGTCTGATGTATTCATAACTAGATTATTTTTCTCGCAACTTGGTATTTCTAAGTAAGTAAGAAGCGCATATAGAAAAAGACCAATGAAACAATAAATCAAAAGTAAAATTGCTTTTTGGTCTTGCTTTTTAGTCAGATCGTTAATTCCATCCGGTTCGCCAAAATCATCATAGTTGCCGATTTTTCTAAACAATGCTTTTATTTGAAACAGTTTCAAAAACCATACGAAATAGATATAGCTTAAAAAATTGCCTTGTACGAAAAATAGTATATACGGTATCAAATTGGCATTTACTTCGCCTGTAAAAAATATAAATCAAATCATTCTGTCCAGCATAAAGGGTCTTTAACCAACCTTTCATTATTTTAATAAACTGAATAAAACACAACCAGTACATAACAAAAAAGTCGTATCTGAAATATTTTAAAAAATATCCCACGGAATATTTATCTGGCCAATAATGCCAAAGTTTCATTATTTTAATACAAATTTTCGGAAATTTTCCGTATTCGTTATTCATTTTTAAATTACTCATTCAACTTTAAAGTTGGTGTAACAAATGTTAACTATAAAACATTTATCTTCTAATTACTTAAGGTCATCTTTTTCTGTCATGCAATTTATTAATTAAAATCGAAATTAAAATTACTTTGTAAGATCAAAGACAATAATTTAAATGAAGACTTTGAAAGCCTCTTAAATGGTTTAATTGAAGAGTAGTCTAAAATAAGATTAATGCATTTGAAATGAATATCGGAGGTAGGGAAAATACAAGCATAAATATAACTTTTTTTGTTGAAAAGGTTAATTTAGTAAATCAATAACACTCTACTGTACCATTGGTTTTAATTATTAAGGAATATTTTTTTAGTGGAACGGACTGGTCCTGGGTTATCTTCAAAATATAAATCCTCTGAAACCAAGAAAGTTTAGAAAACACAACAAAGGTTGCCCTAACGCGTTTCGACAGCCAAACTATCATTTTCAGAGATATACAGTATCTCGACTTCATGAAACTTCCCAAAATTCCTGGATTTGGCTTTTTTTTGCAAAATTTGGGGTAAAATCTCGCTATTTATAATTTTCCTAGAAATTGAGAATTTCAGTCAAAATTTCAAGAGAAAAATACAACATTTATATTCATTCCAATTTAAAGCCGGGACCTTGAAATTGTGTCGAAATTTTGAGAGTAAACTTGAAACGATGACATGTTAGAAAATGTCTAATTTAAACTTCCAATTTTTATCCGGTTATGTTTACGGCATATTTGAATATTAGCGTTAGCCTTGAAGCTGCGATTTTTTTTTCAGATTGTTTTGAATTTAGACAGCTTTAAAATCTAGTTAAATCTTGAATCCGTTTTGTAGAATTCGTTTAAAATTTAATAATTGGTAATTTGGAAAATTATATTCTTCAACAAAATTCATTTTGAAAAAATGTTGGAAGTTATCACAAAAACGCTATATTTGATTTTTTTTCTTAAAATTTCGACTTTAGCCTCGAAGCTGCTATTTTTTTTTCAGATTGTTTTGAATTTAGGTAGCTTTAAAATCCAAATTTAGTTAAGTCTTGAATTCGTTTGGTAGAATTCGTTCAAAATTTAAAAATTGGTAATTTGGAAAATTAGATTCTTCAGCCAAATTAAAAAATTTCTGGAACGGGCGAATGTTGAAAAAATGTCGAAGTTATCACAAAAACTCGAACTTTTGAAAAAAAAATGGAAATTTCGAAAAAACTTCAAATTTTGAATGAAGCTATATTTAACTTCAAAAAAAGTCCCAATTTCGATGATAAAAGGTAAATATTTTCAAAAAAAATTAAAATCCTAAAAAAATTCAAATATTTCAAGAAGCTGCAATTTTGAAAAAAGTGAACATTTTCGGGATAAAGTCGGAACTACCAAAAAGAGAAGTTAAAACTTCAAGAAATAGTAAAAAGTTTGGGCTAAAGTGGAAAATTTCAAAAAAAAAGGTAAAGGTTTTAAAAAAAATGTTTCCCGAGGCGGGGGTGTGACACCCCCCTAAACTTTCGTTTTTTATAGGTAAAATCAATTTCTATTTCACAGTCGGCAAATTTTTCTAATCGAGTCGGCATTTTTAACTTGACTCACCCCCCCAAAAGCATCAGGCTCGGTACGCCCCTGATGTTTCCACATAATCATATAAAAAACCCAAAATTTTGAAAAAAATTGAAATTTTGAGAAAAAACTTTGTATTGTCAAATTTTTCACAAGAAGTCAATAATTTGAAAAAAAAGAGGAAATTTTTCAAAAAAATCAAATTCTGAAAAAGTTACAGCTTCGAGAAAAAGTTGAAACTTTGATGACAAAAAAAGAATTTTTAAAGAAGACTAAAATCCTGGAAAAATCCAAATATTTCAAAAAGATGCAATTTTGAAAAAAGTAAGAATTTTTGGGAAATATGCGGAATTATCAAAAAAAGAAGTTGAAATTTCGAATAAAAAGTAAAAAGTTTGAGCTAAAGTGGAAATTTTCAAAAAAAAAGGTAAAGGTTTTCAAAAAAAAATGTTTCAACATAATCACATTATAAAAAATCTAAAATTTGAAAAAAAGAGGAAATTTCCCAAAAATAATCAACTTCTGAAAAAGTCGCAGCTTCGAGAAAAAGTCGAAATTTTAATCGTAAAGATTGACATTTTCAAAAAATGTCTAAATTCTGAAAAAGGTTCGAAAATACTAAAAATGTCGAAATTTTGAGAAAAATTTAATTTTTCAAAAAACAAAAATTAAATCAAAATCTAATTTTCCAAATTCAATTTCAGTTCAGTTCAGTTCAAGTTCAGTTTACCACATAAAAGTCGAAACCTCGAGAAAAAGTCGAAATTTAAAAAAGGATCTGTTTTCAAAATAGATCAAAGCTTTGAGAAATTGTCAAAAGTTGGGCCAAGGTCAAAAATTTAACAAAACAGGGTAGCAGTTTTTAAAAGTCAGTTTTTTAATATCATTAAATTTACAGAAAAAATCAAAATTTTGAAAGAAAATAACAATTTGGAAAAAAGATCGAAATTATGCTTAGATTTTCAAAAAATTCAGAATTAGGAAAATAAATTAAAATGTGATGTGATGGTGCGTGCATAAGCAGCTGCTAAATATATGCTCCATTAATAAACCCAAATTCTACGGGAATTAATGAGCGATTATTTCAGAAAATTGTGGTAAACCAAAGGTGTAAACAATAAGAATACTGTAGTGATTAAAACAACAGTAGAAACAAACAGGTTAGTGCAATAATTAGTAATTTAAGGTAAGACTCTGCATTTGTATTATCTCTGATAAGAGATAAGAAACCGTGACCTTCGAGGAGATAGTCCGGGGAACGGTTTCTTTCGTGGAAAAGACGCGCATCACAACATATAGTAATCAGATTAGGAATCAGCGCTGAAATAAAGAAATAAACATGGACAAGAATTATATGAGACACGCCGACATGGAGGAGTCCTTCACAGACGAAGGAGGCAAGAGAAAAAGGGTACAAGAAGAAACTTTACCAAGAACAAAAAAAATGTCGAGAACGCCAATAAAAACAAAAACAATTATAACGAGGATAAGCTTGATCTTATACTAAGTATGATGCAGGATATAAGAGAAGAAATGCAAGAAATAAAAAATGAACAGAAAAAATACAATAACGACATTAGAAAAATCCAAATCGAAAACACCAAACTAAGAGAAGAAAACGAGAGAATTATAAAAGAAAACGAGAAAATGAAAAGGGATATAAAAATAATAAGCAATAATTTGGAGTGGATCGAAAAAGATAAAAGGAAAAATAACATAATTGTCAACGGTCTAACAGTAAATACAAACGACAATGCAATTTTAATTACAGAAATGGAAAATCTATTTAAAGAAAAATTAGAAATACAAACCAAAGTTGAAGAAACTTACAACATTGGTAGAAATATATATCTTGTGAAACTGCAAAATGAAGATGAAAAGAAACAGATTATGAAACACAAATCAAAGCTTAGAAAAATTAATGAAAAATTTTTCATAAATGAAGACTTGACGCATAAAGAAAGGGAGAAGCAGAGACAACTAAAAAATAAAGCAGAAGAGGAGAAACGCATGGGTAAGAATATCAAATTGGGATATAACAAGATAATAGTTGATGGAGAAACTTGAAAATGGAACAAAATCAAGGAAAAATTAGAAAATACAAATTCAAAAAACTGAGCAATAAATCTAAAGAGGTAAATAGTATGATGACGAACAAGGCAATGAAAATGGATACGAAAACACATAAAAACACAACAATAGAAAAAATAAATAAAAAGAAAAAAACAGGAAAAGAAATTTGGAAAGTGGGAACATAGAATGTTAGAGGACTAAGGGGAAAAGAGGAGGAACTAATAGAAGAATTTGAAATGACAGGGATCCAAATATTAACAATAACAGAAACGAAGAAGAAGGGGCAAGGGGAACTAGTGCTAGAAAATGGACACCTTTTAATATACAGTGGAGTAGAACAAAATAAACATGCTACGGCAGGGGTTGGGTGCATAATAGAGAAAGGATTAGTAGATAATATACTAAATTGGGAAGGCATTTCTGAAAGAATGCTAAAAATAGAATTTGATGGTATATATGGGGAACGAATATGCATAATAATAGTGTATGGACCAAATGAAGATGATTTAGCGAGTAATAAAGATCAATTCTGGGAGGAACTAACATTGGCCACGGAGACAGGTAAAGGTAAAATTATCGTAATGGGAGATTTTAACAGTAGGGTGGGTAAAAGAGAGAATAGAAATGTAAATGTGATTGGAAACTGTGGGGAAACAAAAATAAACAACAATGGGTTAAGAATGATAGAATATTGCATATTGAACGATCTCATAATAACAAATACGTTTTATGAACAACAGGATATACATAAATTTACAAGAATAGCGGAAAACAGAAAAGAAAGATCCATAATTGACTACGCACTTGTGCAAAGAAATAATAGGAAATCGATCACGGATGTAAGAGTCAAAAGAAGTGCGGAAATATTTAGTGATCATTACCTGGTTGTAGCAAAAATTAGGAAAAAGAAGAGGTGTAGGAGTGACAACGAACGACACGAAACTGCACCAGTAAAAAAAGAAAATATTAAAACATACAGATTAAGAGAAAAAGATATAGCAAACAGTTATCATCAAATTCTTGAGGAAAAAATAAGTAATATAGAAAAGGAGATTGAACAAAAAGATATTGAAGACATATGGCAAATATTTAAGGAGGTGGTAATAGAAGCAGCTAAACAAGCATGTGGCACGATTACAACCAACGCCAATAAAAAGTTAACTGCCTGGTGGAACGATGAAATCAAAAAAGAAGTTAAATTAAAGAAACAAGCGTGGAAAGAGTACTTAAATAACAACACCGCACAAAAATACACTTTGTATAAGGAGAGAAGAACCAAAGTAAAAAAAAATGGTTTTGGAAGCTAAACAGAAGGCATGGGAATGTTTTGGGAAAAAAATGGAGGAGACAAATAAAGGAGATCGCAAGTTATTTTATAAAGCAGTGAAGACAATAAAAAAAGGAAAAGAAAAGAAATTGACGACTATAACAAGCAAAGGAGGCGCGTTGCTAAAAGATGAGAATTTAATTATGAACAGATGGAAAGAATACTTTTACTTTAAAGAAGTAACAACAAATGACACAATAGCAGATGAAGAAAATGAAGTACTTACGATAGAGGAAGTTGAAGAAGCAATCAAGGCAACAAAATGTGGAAAAGCACCCGGACATGATGGAATAACACCAGATATGATTACACACATGGGAAAGAAAGGTGTAAAACTCTTGTACAACATTTGTAATAAGGCATGGATAAAAGGAAACATACCTAAAGATTGGGGAATAGGTGTTATTATGCCCATATATAAAAAGGGAGATAGAAAATAATGCCAAAATTATCGAAGTATAACTTTATTGAGCACGGTAGCAAAGATATATGAAAGGGTGTTAGCAAACAGGCTCCGTTTAGTCATAGAAACGCAATTAAGTGTATCCCAAAGTGGATTTAGAAGAGGCCATAGTATACAGGACCATATATTCACGATGAAACAACTTACGGATAAAATATTAAGACAACGGAGAGAGGCATATCTAGCGTTCATTGATCTTGAAAAGGCTTTTGACAGAGCACCCAGAAAAGAAATATGGATAAGTTTGGAACAACGAGGAGTCAGCCGAAAATTAATTGTTGGAATAAAAAGCATATATGAGAAAAATGCAAATTACGTCAGAACGCGAAATATGCAGTCTTCTACTTTCTACACAACAAATGGTTTACGACAGGGAGGAGTACTTAGCCCATTACTATTCATTATCCTGATAGATGACATACTCAAACAAACATGTACTAAAACAACAGGCCTACAAGTAGGATACTACAATCCACAAAAAGTCTGTATAAAAGAATGTGCATTTGCAGATGATATAGTAATAATGGCCAATTCACCCGAAGACCTACAAACTAACTTAGAAATATGGAAAGATGCTCTAGAATCTAAACAAATGAAAATAAATGTCAATAAAACAAAAGTAATGGCGATAACAGAAGATGAAAATAAAAAAATAAATATACGATTGGAAAATAAGGATATACAGCAGGTCCAGGAATTCAAATATTTAGGAGTAATAATAGAAAATAAAGGAAATCAGGATAGGGACATCAATGAACGAATAGAGAAAGCACTTGAAGCATATTACAGTACGTGTGCAACCATAGTCAAGAAGAAAGAAATATCCAAAAATAAGAAAATGTTGGTATACAAGATTATCTTCCAGCCTATACTACTATTTGGAAGTGAAACCTGGGTTTTAACGGAGAGAATGAAAAGCCGGATACAAGCAGTCGAGATGAAGTTCTTAAGAGCGATAAAGGGAATAAGTAGAAGAGATCGAATATGAAATCAAAAAGTGAGGGAAAAACTGGATGCTAAGCCTGTATTAGAAATTGTCGAAGAAAAACAATTAGGTTGGTGGGGACATATACAAAGGATGAAAGATAACATGCAAGTAAAGAAAATATGAGAAGCAAGAACATCGGACCGGAGACGTAGAGGCAGACCTAAAGAAAGATGGGGTGACATCATTGATAAATTAATCAGAGAGACAATTAAACCTAAACGAAGCAAAAATTTTAGCGCTAAACAAAAAGGAATGGAAAAAATTTTGTGAATGAAATAGAGAATACCAATCCCGACACCTTAGGGTATAAGGGAATTGATTATATATACTATATATAATTAAAATCCTAAAGAAAGATAAAACTGAAAAAGTCTTGCGATTAATAAAATAAATAAACATTTGAAAAAAGTGGAAGCTAAAAAAAAGACCAAAATTTTTAAAATATAGACGAAATGCTTTAAAGAAATCGAAAAATGTTGAAGAATTTTTAATAAAAATCGAAGGTAGACTTTTCAAAAAGTAATCATTTTTAGAAAGTCAGGATTTTGCAAAAAAAGTAAATGTTGAATAAAAAAAACAAACACTCAACAGAGTCGATATTTGCCAAAAGTTAAACCTTTGAAAAAATTCAAATTTTTAAAAAAGAATTGGAATGTTTAATAATTTTGTGATATTTCTACGACCCAAATTGAAATGTTTTGGAAAAAATCGAATTTAATATAAGATTTGCAAAAAAAAGATGAAATGTCGACTCTGAAGTTTCTGAGATATAAAAAAAATAAGGTCAAGCATTCAAACTTCGAAATCAATTTCAAATATTCAAAAAAATTTGAAATTTTCAAAAAATAAAATCTTTAACAAGAAAGAAAGTTATAAAAGTAAAATGTTCAAAAAAGAAACAACCAAATAAGACAGAATTTAAAGGAATTTGTAATATTAAAAAAATTAAAATTTTGAAAATAGCCAAATTTTCAAAATCAAGTTAAAATTTCGAAAATTTGGAAGGCGAACGAGAAAAGATTGACTGTGAAAAAGTGGGTTTTTATTGTGGAAATTTTCGAAATAAGCCAAAATTATCAATGAATTCTTCAGAAAAGTCGAAACTTTCAAAAAAGTATTTAACCAAAGGATCTTTTCTCCTTTTTTCACCTAGGCGAAAGCGCGGGTATCAGCGAAGTTTTTTTGAAATTTGAACTCAAAATGAACCCAAAATCAGTTTCAACCTGAAATTTTTACTCGAATAATCGAGGAATATTTTCTTCAAATTTTAAGCATTACCAGAGTAGTTATATACTGTAATATTTAAAAAAAGAAAACATTTCCAGAATTATGTTAGAAAATCAATTTAAATAAAAGCTTCTAAAAAATTAAAGAATGAGTTACCCGGAATTGAAACGAAAACCGGAAAAAAACCGCAATTTTTGTCGGAACGAAAACCGTAACGGAATCGATATGATTTTTTCCCGGAAGGAAAACCGAAAACCGGAACGAAAAAATTAATGGTTGGACGCCCTGGAATAAGTACTCAATTTACTTCAACATTTTATTTAATATAAACAAAGTAAACTAATTATCGATGCACCATTTGTAAGCATTTCTGAACATTCTTGCCCAAGGGCTCGCCTTGTATTTAGCCCAGTCGTTTGGTACGTAGGGCCATTGGAAAAGCTGATCGCATCTTTCCGGATGAGGCATCATAGCTAGATGCCTTCCGTCTGGGGAACAAACACCAGCCAAGCCTTCTTTGCTCCCATTTGGATTTAACGGGTACACTTCTGTAGGTAAATTATTGTCATCCACGTATCTGAGAGCTGTACATTTATTCTGTACAAGTTGTTTATATATAGAATCGTCTTTAAACGCGAAACGTCCTTCTCCATGAGCCACCCAAACTCCAAAACTGGAACCTTCCATTCCGCGAAGCATAATCGAGTTAGACTGTTCGATTTTAATAGTACTCCATCGGCACTCGAACCTTTCGGAAAGGTTATGTTCTAGGGATATATCTGGTTTGGTTGCTTCGGTGGCTGCTTTGCCTATCCAACCTATTATGGCCATTAATTGGCATCCGTTACAAACACCCAAACTAAATGTATCCGTTCTGTTGTAGAATTTATTGAACTGGTTTTGCAATTTCTCGTTAAACATAATACTTGCAGCCCAACCTTTTGCTGAACCAAGAACATCTGAAATAAATCCATAAATTAAGTTCGCAAAATAAAACATGAAATTTGTTGGGATAAGGATGTCACGCCAAAAAGTAAATAGCATTTTTAAATTTTTTACAAGCACATTTTCATCAAGTACATGCTAACAATGTATTCACTAAAAATCGCTGCCATTGGTTTCAAAAAAAATGACCAGAAAGAATAATGTTTTTGCAGCTTTTTCAATAAAACAAGTGTTTAGTTCAAAAGTCTTTTTTTTTGGAATGATCATCAGTAAAATACACGCAATTTTGTCTTAATCTATTTATGCTGAGAGTTGCGTTTTCGCACATGAAACTGCAGCTACTCAAACGAAATTTCAAGACTAAAAAAGCAGACACCCTGTATATTCAGTCAGCGATTACACTTTTAACAACTGTAGACATAGTTTCAGAAGAAGCTATATGATGATTAAGGAAAAGAATGTGATAACGAAAGCTTCCAGTCAGAATCAGTAGAAGATATACTTCTTCGGGAATTCTGCAGGGGTGTCTCAGGGGTCTGTCCTGTCTCCTCCTCTGTTTCTGTTACACATAAACGATCTCTTAGCTTCAACTTCTAATCCTATATACAGCTAGGCAGATGATAGTAGCCTTGGGTCATCTTTTTTCTCCGACAATCCACTATCTGTCGCTGCTTCAGATCGACTAAGGGAACAGCAAATGCAGACGATTAATCGGGATGTCGAAATCATTCTGGAATGGGGTAAGAAAAATTTGGTCGCTTCCAACGTTCAAATGTTCAAACGTTTCAAAAACTCAGGCCACGGTTTTTTCTAAGAAAACTTCAAGGGATAATGCAACAAACATACTAATGGACGATAAAATCCTTCCGATGGGATCTAATCTATCTATCCTTGGAATGAATGCGAGCACAAACTTCTCTTGGGACGATTATGTGTGCGCCATTGCCAAATCTGCCTCTCAGAAGCTAGGCTTTCTTTTTAGAGTTAAAAAGTACTTCACATCTCGTCAGCTACTCACACTATACAAAGCTCAAGTTAGGGCAAAACTAGCCAATACTGGTCTCATGTTTGGAGTTCAGCCCCAAAGCACACTTTGGCTCTTTTGGATTCAATTCAAAAAAGAGCGATTCGCCTAATTGATGACGAAAGTTTGACCGATTCTCTCGAAACACTAGAGCACAGGCGGTTGGTTGGTAACTTGTCTCTTTTCCACAAGTACTATCATGGAAGATGCTCGCAAGAACTAATAGGATTGATCCCCCCAAGGGCAAGATTCTTGAGGCGTACTAGACAGTCGGAGATAGCAAATTCCTGTGCGGTCCACCTTGACGCAGCGAGGACTTCTTTCTACAGAGACTTTTTTCTATAGAACTTCCAAGCTATGGAACACGTTACCGAAAGGAATGTTTCCCAACAATTACAACGTATCAGTGGCGGCTGGCGTATGGGCACTGTGGAACTGCAGCACCCCCAATTTCACTTACGATTTTTTTCTCAAGATTTTCTGAACACTTTTTATTTCACAATTTGTTGTAGAAATTTTAAATTGTCTCTGTTTTGTTATTAAAAAAATTTTAGGTGTCTTTCACGAAGTTACGACATTTAAAAACCTATTTTATTTTCGATTTTGATCAAAATCACATTTTCATAAACTAATTTTTGTAAAAGTTTTAAGAAAGAAATCAATATTTCGAGCAGGAATTAAAATGTTAAGAAAAAATTCAAATTTCTTTGAAAATTTCAGCATTTTAGGAAAATAATTACAATTTTAAGAAAAAATCTAAATCCAACTCATTTCGTATTTTACTGTTTTCTCTAAAAAATAGGTTAATGCAGTATCTTCAAATTTTTACCTCAAATCTCATTTCGTATAAAAATGTTGAGTTGTTTTCAGATATTTCAATTTTTTTTAGGAAATTTTGATTTTTTCTGCAAAGTTTTTATTTTTCCTAAAAATTTTATAAAAAAAAAAAATTCTCCAAATTTACATTTTTCCTGAAAGTGTCGTTCTTTAAAATTTCTTCTAGAAATTATAACTTCTCCCGATTTTTCTGTGTTCCTTTAATTTGCTTCAAAAATGTCAAGTTTCTTCACGACACTTTAACAATTTAAAGTTCATTTCATTTTGCAGTTTTGACAACAAATGTCTGAAAAAAACCCTGAAAGCTCTATAAAAATTTTAACATTTTGTAAAAAACAAAAAATGTCGACTTTTTTGCAAAGATATTTCAAATATTTTTCAAATTTCGATTTTTTCTCTAAGAAATTTTGCTTTTTTTCCCTATGAAATTTGTGTTTTTCTGTAAACATTTTATACAAAGACCTTTTTTGGAAAATTCAACTTTTCCTGGAGATTTTCACTTTAAAATATTTTTTCTTGTAGAAATTTTGATTTCCCTCTAATTTGATTTGAAAATTAAAAAATTTTTTACCAAAATTTTGATATTTTAAAATTCATTTTATTTTGTAAGTTTGATTAAAAACTGAAAATTATTAGCTATAAATCAAGGGAAAGTAAACTTCAAATTTGCATAAAAATAAAAAACTTTGGGAAAAATACCAAAATTTCAAGAAAAAATGAAGCTTGTACATTTCAACCTTTTTTACAATTTGATATTTCTCCAAAAAATTGCTACTGCTGTAGGACCAAAGAGAATTCTGAATTGGAATTTCCAATTTTCCTAAAAATGTTAAATTTATTCTTGAAATTCCCAAGTTCAAATTTAGAATTTAAATTTCGATAGAAAAAAAAAGGAAATTTAAAGACTTGACTCAAATTTTCAAGAAAACGCAGATCACATTTCTAGAAAAAGTTATTATCTGTAAACAATATTTCCCAAAAAAAAATTTTAGAAACTAAATAAAAAAATGTGTTTGCAATACATTAATTGTCAAAAATATTTTTATAATTTTGACTTTTAAAGTGGGAACTATTGAAATTTTTGAGAAAATGAGTCAACATTTCTAGAAGAGGCTCAAAATGTCGAAATTAAAATTAATCAAAATGCTGAAAAAAACTCATTAACAATTTACTGTTCTAATTTAATTTTTTTTAGTAATTTTGAAGTTTCAGAGAAATTTCAAAAATCAAATATTCCAGCTTGAAGCCAATTTTTTGTGATTAAAATTCAAATTTTGCCAATTAATTTAATTTTAAAAATACAAAATTTTGTTATTAAGTTTTTCAAATTTGAGGGTTATTTCGAAATTTTTCTTGAAAAATGTAAATTTAAAAAGAAAAATATTACCACTTTTAAAAAAATAAAGCAAAAGTTATCAGAAAATGCGAATTTTTTAAAAAAAGGCAATAATTTTGAAATTTTCATAGAAAGTCAAATTTTCAAAAGTAACCAAGGATTTCGATAAAAATTTTTTATTTTTAAAATGGTCGACATTTGGAATAATTTTGGGAATTTGAATAAAAAACGGAATTTTGGAAAAATATGGACATATAAAATAAATTGCAGAGTTTTCAATAAAATTTTCAAAGAAGCTGAATTTTTTGAATATTGGAGAAAAATTATTAGACAGATCGAGGTTTTCAAAACTTGAAATATTGAGAAATTAAAATTCTGGAAAAAGTTTAAATATTGGTAGTTATAATTTTAAATCAAAGTGGAACATTTTTTTTATAAAGTTGAAATTTTAGGTCAAAAACATTAAAATTTTGAAAAAATGTCAAATATTTCATAAAATTTCAATATTTTCAAAAAAATCGAAATTTTGAAAGAACTTTGAAAATTAAGAAATAACGAAATTTTCAACAAAAAAATCAAAAAATAAACTTTACAAAAAAGTCGACCTTTAAATAAGAACCAGTCGAAATTATTAAAAATCGAAATTTTCAATAAAAAAATTATAAGTTTTCAAAAAAAATTATTACCAAAG
>CM053326.1:48755012-48808720 GCA_028583605.1 Dastarcus helophoroides | reverse complement strand
AACTTTATGGACCATCACCAGTTTGTTGGATCAGTGATTAAGAAATAGTGTTTTTAAGTATGACACGAAAAATAATACTGATTTACAACACCCACAATATAGAATACATAATCAGGGGCTAATAATACTGAAGAAAACGATTTACCTTTTCCAGCTAAGAAGAGCATTCCAGTATCAGAATCATACAGCGGCATTAATATCCCAGTTGAGCAATCGAGTTCCAAGGATTTTTCAATAGCAGTCAAATTTCTAATATCTCTAAGAATCACTTGGCGCAATCTTTGAGCGTCAAATCCAGTCGTTAAAATTCTATTAGTGTCACCTAACCAAACTATTCTAGAATCTTTAATACTCTGATGGCTCGCGGCAGTCTTAATACAAGAATTTTCATTTCTAGGATCAAAAATTCGCACCTGCTTGTCTTTACAAGAAGTAGCGAGCAAAGTTCCATCTTTCTTCCAACTCACCGACTGAATAACTTCACTGTGATCCGCATTAGAATAAAGCTCTTGTTCGGAGTTCAAATCCCACAAGGCCAAAGTGGTATATGAAGTAGAATGTAACAAAAAGTCGGCAGTGGGATGAAATCCAACGGTTTCAACTTTACGTTGCTTGTGTGAAAAAGTGCATTCTGAATTACTAAGAGACTCTTGCAATCCTTCCTCTGGAATGTTCCATATTTTAACTAAACAGTCTTGAGATCCAGTAGCTAGCAGTCCATCGTGGAATGGGGAAAAACATAAATCAGTCACTGTATCAGAATGGGCATGAAGTAAAGGCATTAGTTTGCTTTTACGTCCGGAATCGTTCAATGGAAGAACTGCAAGGCTCGAACCTGCGTGGTCCCAGTTGAATGCCATAAATTTGGCGGAAGCCGCAATATTATTGCCATAAGTCTGATATGAACCTACACAAATATCTCTAACATAATTTTCCGGTTTTGGCACAATTGGGGCGGCATTTTTGTATTTGGAAGCTTTGAAACGCCAAGCCATTCTGTTGATACACTTATATCTTATTTAGAATTTGTTGGTGTTATACGCCCCAAAACAAAGAAATTGATTGGTGTCGCCCTGCGGCTAATTAACAAATAACAGATGATTACTGACGTGAATTAGCAAAGCTGAAGAACATACCTCAATTTTCCTTATTTATATTTTAATATACTAATCAGTGCATATTTTAATTCAGCTTTGAATTTCTAAATTAACACTGGTCACTAGACACTACACCCCACAAAACTTTACACCCAACACCCAAACAACATTCAGAATGACCAATGACTAATTGTCATTGTCAATATTGTCAACTGTCATTTTTACTTCATTTGCATTGGAACATTGGAATCATATATGTAATACTTCTATATGGCCAACTCCCTATTCTCTTCGCGAGTTTGTTCTGACCAAATCCGATAAAGATGGAACATGGATAAATGGCGAGTATTGCGCATGAATGAACGAAATGAACCAATCGCTACGAGCGGGTTAAACGGGTGTTTATGTTTGGCCGTGCACAGCTGATTTATAACACTTGCGCTAGGGATGATCGATATTAGAAAAACATCGATATTGACATCAATATTAACATCGGTTCAAAAGTATCAATGTACGATGAATATCGAAAGAAAAATATCGATGTCCGAAAACATCGAGGTTTTAGATAAAAAAACCGTTCATTTTATTATAAGGTATACATATAGTAAGCGACGTAAGCAAATTCATATTCATGCCAGATTGTCGGGTTATATTACTGCAAAAGTTTGAGTTTACTGGACAGACTTAGAGTACAATATAGGGTAAATTTAACTATACCTGTTATTTCGTTTTCGAAGTTTCATTACAAAAAATAAATTAACTTCTACTAACACTCGCTCCCAGTTTATTCTTATATAAAAAAAAATTGACCATGGTTTGAAATTGGCAGTTTTTTATTTTGTTAGTTTTTAATTCGGTTACATTGATCAGCGACATCTAGTGGGTGAAGGTGAAATAATACTAATAACTACATTAATCAGCAACATTTGTTACACCTAATCGCGCTAGATGGCCTAGTCCTAG
This sequence comes from Dastarcus helophoroides, assembly GCA_028583605.1. NCBI lineage: Eukaryota > Metazoa > Arthropoda > Insecta > Coleoptera > Bothrideridae > Dastarcus > Dastarcus helophoroides. The sequence goes on along the minus strand of CM053326.1, from coordinate 48,806,660 downwards.
ACTTAGAGTGTATCGATATCGATATTTCGATTTTATTCTCATAACATCGATGTGTCAATATTATCGAAAACTTAACATCGATGTTCATTCACCATCGATGAATATCGATCATCCCTAACTTGCGCATTGCGACTCATTAATTCGTGTGAAGGTCAGCGAGAAAGAGAAGTCTTTCCCATAAGAAACGAGGAACTGGCCATACAGAAGTATTACATATATGATTGGAATTAAAACAGAAAACGTAACACATTCCCATTATTTTATTACCTATAAGATAGATGACTTAATTTTATCTTTACATATTATCTACATATGCCGACAAAAAAATTCCAAACAAAACCACAGAACATCACCATAGTCCATTTCAGATAAATGTGCATTACCGTGGAGTGATTCCTTGATTGAATATTCAAATCAAATATTCGATCAACGACCAGAATTAGTGTATGCGTTGATTGAATACATATATTAAATCAACGGTGTATGTATAGTTCCACAATTTACAACCAAACGCCGCGCCATCTCGTAATAAGTAGAAACATTGTAGTTTGGTTTGCAGGTATTTTCCTCGATGTTAAACACCAATGTTCATATTTTAATTATTTGTTAATAATTAGACAAAACCGAGACATATTTACTTTTTTGCTTCGTTTCTCATTTATGAATTTTAGTTTTGTTTACGAAAGCGCGGAAATGTCGTGTTTAAATTAGAAGTTTCGACTTTATTCTCCAAAGTTCGACTTTTTTCGCAAATTTTTGTGGATAAAGTTAAAATTTTGTCTTTTAATCTTAAAATTTCAACTTTTGTTCACGAAATTTCATCTTTTTTCGCCAATTTCGAGCTCAAAGTCAAAATTTTTATATTCTATGGTTAGGTTAGGTAGAAGACAGTTGCGCCCCACCATACCACTTACATTTCAATATTGACAATTGGCAGTAGGGTGCGTTCAGTAATTTAGTTTTTATTGACCAAAATGTCGACTTTTTTCTTGAAATTTCAAGATTAAAGTGGAATTTTCGCAAAAGAAGTCGAAATTTCGAGCTCAAAGTCGACATCTCGACTTTAATTGTTAAATTTCGACTTAAAATTTGAAATATCAACCACTTTCTAGAAATTTCGGTGGCCGTGCACAGCTGACTTTGGCCATGCACAGATGATTTGTACAATCTGCGCATTGCGACTCATCACCGCGTGTGAAGGTCAGCGAGAAAGAGAAGTTTTTCCCACAAGAAACGTGGAACTGGCCTTTGACTATACATATATTTATACTATATTATTTATGAGTTATATTATCTACTAAAGTAGGTATTTTGTGTAATTTTTACAACACAAACAGATCTATGGTCCATTTTATCTACGTCAAATTAGACACTTAAGCTTTAATTTTACAGTGGCAACATTGGATAATATAAATAAATTAAAAAAATAAAATAAATATATGTATATTTTTTTTGTTTTTTTCAATTTATTTAACATTTTTTGAAAAAACATAATATTTCCGGTCAATAAGGGTCTACCATGAAGAAGAAATATATGTATAGTCAAAGGTGGCAACTGTATTTAATCTATGGTGGCAACTAGTAATATTTAGATATAGTCGTGTGGCAGCGCTGACATTTCTAAAGTTTTTAGAATCCTAAACCAAACGTCATTAAATATTTTAATTTGTTGTCTGTTGTTTTAAGAGTAATTCTTTGATATTTTGTGACAATTTATGCTGAAAATTATTTAAATTGTTAATTATGGTAAAGAAAATAATACGGAAAACATTTAGTCCGGCTAGTTTTGTTAAACAGCCCCTGAAATATAGGCAACATACTAATCTTCGAAATGTTTACGCGTGAACTTACCTTTAGTTCTGATGATATGCAACACAACAGATTTATAGTCCATTTCAAATAAATCTACGTCAGATTAAATACTGAAGCCAAACAGCCAAAAATTAAAAAAAGAACTTAAAAAATTGAACAAAAATCGAAATTTTTAGAAGGGCGAGTTTTTAAAAAAGGAGATATAGTTAGAATATTGGAAATATTTTAAAATAAATTCTGTCGAACTGACCTAGTTACTTATATTTGTGGTTTAGATGCTTGTATTGTGTGGAAACGAAACTAATATTTATTGATAAGTCATTTAATTTACTTATTGAATAATTTTATTATTATTGATACTGAAATACACTTTGATAGGCTCTAATATTTACATTAGAATATATTAGGGCATGTTGGTAAAGCGTGATGGTAACGTGAGTGATTATCACACGAAACCACACAAAATCGTTCGAGGCGCCCAAAGAAGTATTCACTTTAAAAATCAACACTTTCAAAAGTTGGGGGCTAGTTGTACACCGCATTAGCTTTATTTTTCAATAATAAATAATAAAGAGAAAAATAACTTATACAATTTTCACATCTTAATCATTTTTCTTAACAATTATGTTAAATTTAAATTATATTTGAAAATCTTATTGCTGAAGAATTACGCAGTGTAATTACGCAGTGTAATTCTCGAATTTATTCGCCTCTGAACGGAGCGTGGCTTGTTGGCACAATCAGGCAACGTCTGTTGCAGCAAGAGCGCGGGGATTCACCATATTGCAACTGTGCGTGTATTGATGTCATATGACACTGACATTCGAACGTCGTTTAACAATGACACTCGATTTATTTAGTTATTTATCGGCGGTCGAAGTGTTGAGATGATCGCGATCGAGATGGGTCTGAGTGCGGTCGACTTTCTTCCTCATTAGTTAATGTGCCAGGTACCGCACATACCGGATGCCAGGTATGCGCGGGAGAGTACAACTCTTGGTGCCCCTAATCCGTGCTCAACAAAGCATGTCGACACCTTTAAGGAGTATGTATATACAACGTTTTCTTTTGTGGAAGTTTGTTGCCTGATGGCTATAAAAGAACTGCCTTCCTCGTCTCTTGCTATCATTCCTTCACTTATCGATTGTCGATCCGCGCGCGTAAACAGTGATCGTGGTGCCATGAAGATGTATTGGTAAGTTTTCTATTTGTCTATTTGCTTGCTTTATTTTTAGTTTTATTTCTTTTAAGTTCAATCCATTCGTAAGGGGCAACTCCATTACGCCCCCAGGGTAACCGTGAGTAGTATGTGGAAACGAGCATTATTTAACACTAAATTTTAATTCGTAGTTTTCTTTTTTTAAAGTTAAATCCACTAACAAAGGGCAACGGCATTATGACTTCGAGTACCATAAGATGTGGAAACAAGTATTATTTAACACTAAATTTTAATTCGCAGGTATTATTGTCTTATAATTATGCATGCAGCCGTTTTAAATTTGTCTTTGTTTGCAGATCGTCACAGGTAGGGAATAATTTTTATATTTTGTATTTATGTTTCTTTACATTGACGTTTTCCTGTGTATTTTCGAATATTTCTAATTTTTATTGTTAGTTTGTACATTGAATTTGTTATTTATTTCAGCTTTCTAATCAAGTTCTTTTTTCATTAGGTTATATTAAACATTGTTTTGCAATCGTCAACTGGATTTTTTTTAATTTCATTTTGTCATTTATTTTCAGCTGGTATATTCTATCAATAGTTTGTCTTTGTATATATTGATTGTTTAATTTCAAACGTATGATATTTACGTTTTATTTTTGTTGTTATTTTTAATTTAATTAAATGTTCTGTTACCTTGTCCATCTGTATGTATATTTTATAGTTTCAATGTTGACTTGTTTAATGTTTGTTGTTATTTAATTGCACTATTGTACAGAATACGAAATCGATTTTTTATTCTTTTGTGTCTAATGTATTTTATATTTTTATTTTAACAATTCAGTACATTGTCCCCCATCTTTGTTAAAGACTGTGGCCACTTTCTTAAAAAAAGGTTTTGTTATTTATGTAATTAGTATAATTAAATGTTATTTGCTGTTACCGATGTGTCTTATTCCATTTACAGCTAACCAGTGATACGACCGAGCCTATTACTTGGTACATTTGTATCTAGGATAGGTGAATGTTTCTCAACATTTTGTTGTAGAAGTGAATCTTGGAAATTCGGTATCACCTCTCGGGATTCCATGAGTGATACCACCGAGCCTAATACTTGGTACATTTGTATCTAGGATAGGTGAATGTTTCTCAACGTTTTGTTGTAGAAGTGAGTCCTGAAAAGTCCGTATCACCTCCTGGAATTCCGGGAGCCAAGAAAATACAACCAGAAGCCAAACTATTGCATCGAAGAAGCAACAAAGAGACGAGTCTGGAAAATTCGATTTGTAAATCAAAAAAATATAAATGTTTCTCAACTTTTTGTTGTAGAAGTTAGTCTTGGAAATTCCATATTATCTCCTGGAATTCCGGGGGTCAAGAACATAAAACCAGAAGCCAAACTACTGCATCGAACAATCAACAGAGGGGTGAGTCTGAAAAAATTCGATTCATAAATCAAAAATATAAATAACAATGCTTTAAATATTTAATTAGCGTAATTAAATGTTATTTGCTGTTACCAATTTGTCTTATTCTGTTTAAGAGCTAGCAAAGACCAGTGATACCATTGAGCCTAATACATTTGTATCTAGGATAGGTAAATATTTCTCAACTTTATGTTGTAGAAGTGAGTCTTGGAAATTCGGTATCACCCCTCGGGATTCCGGTGATACCACCGAGCCTAAAACTTGGTACATTTGTACCTAGGATAGGTGAATGTTTCTCAACATTTTGTTGTAGAAGTGAGTCTTAAAAAGTCGGTATCATCTCCCGGAATTCCGGGGGCCAAGAAAGCCAGAAGCCAAACTGCTGCGTTTTAGAATCGAGAAAAGGTGAGTCTATCTTGTCATTTGCTTCAAAACTAAATTCATTTTCTATACTTTCGACAGATACTTATTTAACTAATGAGGGTTGCATTTCTTTTAGGACAAGATGTATAATTGTTCCATATAATTATTTCAATTTGGTTATATTTTATTAACTGAAATGGCAAATTTTGTTATTTGAAATTTGTTTCCTATTTCTTCGATAATCTTTATTAATTATTACTATATTATTATATTAAATTGTTTTATTCTGTTCAAATTTTAGTTAACATTTTGTTGAAGAAGTGTCTTGGAAATCCAGTATCACTGCCCGGCATTCCCGGAGCCAAGAAAATAAATCAGAAGTCAAACTATTGCATCGAAGAATCAACAAAAAGGTGGGTCTGGGAAAAATCGATGTTTAAACCAAAAATGTAAATAACACCATTTTAGATAAAACTAACGATTTATAAAATGAAAAATGGAATTTTGCAGGGTTATATTCACATACCATGGTCTGTTATGTTGTCTTATACATGTAAATTTTTCTTTGTTTGCAGAACGTAATTATCATTCCCATTTGTATTCATGCTTCTTCATATTAATGTATTTTTAAATGTTTCTAATTTTTAACTGTTGATTTATACATTACTACTTAATGGCATGTCACATGCAAGAAAAATTAAAAGAATTTGGGTGCAAAACTCACTGTCAACAATGCAATTTTTTAATTCTATTACACGTCTTGTAGCTACATAGTTCTGTTAACATTAGAGCATATTGGTAACGCAAATTAGCGAAAAACGACACGTTTCCCCCTACATAAAATCGTTCAACGCTCCTAAAGAAGTTTCCACTTATTTAGAAGCGTTGAAGTAGAAGTTTTCGCTTCAAAAATACAAACCTCGCAACAAGTTTTGTTCCTTCTACACTTTTGGTTTCCAGCCAGCGACCACCATTTCTGGATTATTCAAATTTTCTAAATGCAGTCGAATAGCCGAATCAAAATCTTTCCCATTATAGTAAACCTAAGTTTCTTCATATTTTCCTCCCTTTTCTTTAACTTTGGCATACTCCAAATGTATTTTACTGGTAAAGTAAAATTTCGCCAACTTTGGCCCAATTTTTCAGTTTAATGTACTTCATTGGTGCCCTTTCGTATACTTGACATTGACAAAATAACGCGGCCTCCGCCAGCTGCTTTGTCTTTTCAATTTTTGCGCATTCCCGTTGAAGTTTCTTGTTAACCAATTCAATTGTCATATTGTTAACCAATTCAATTGCCACACTCGTTCAATGTCGAATATTATTACAATATATGGGGGTTTTAGAAATGCCTGCCTTACAGATAAAATGATCGTCCAGATTTTCTTGAAGACCTTTTTCGTAGTAAACATGTCTGCAGCTGTAAATTAATAATAATGAGATTATTATATGACAGTTAAAGATTTTCTTACGTAAACTCCAGTTGTTGTGCATATTCTCATGAAATTATCTATTCTGGTGCCATCTTTTTCGCTAATTGTAATGCTTGATCCAGCTGAAGAAGATCTCTTCTCATTTCTGAAGCAGATTTCGTTTTATTTGAAGCCAAAAACTACTTCTGGGCTGCATCGAAATCCTTCAAATACATGCAAATGTAACCACATGTTGTTTTCGATGTCGAGCATTGTTACTAGTGACCAAATCATGCAGACTTCTTCCAATTTTCTATAGACTTGAAGTGCTTAAAATTGAAATGTATTAATATGGTTGACGAAAGATTAAACGGGGCGTTCATCTTATTATTAGTATTAACTAAGTATTTGCAATTAAAATTAAGTTTTTTTTTTCAATTTGGAAATTTTCATTTTTCTTTCTACAGTCATAAAACGTATTATAAAATTATGGTTAGTTTGCAAGACATAACAACTAATAATATATTTTTTTAATGTAATTTTTGAAAAGTATATTTAAATCTAATAAAAGTTTTTAAATTACATGGATATTATTTAAATTAACTAAAATATTTTTGTATAATATCCGTGTTGTGGCAAAATACTCGTAATTGCATGTATTAATAGTTTATACTTTTAACAGTTTCCTCATTTCAAATTTCTGAAATTAACTTTGGAATAAACATAACATGTCTAAATTAAATCAGAAATTCCAAGTTTCTAAATGTAATTCAAGATGATTACTTTAAGTTTAAAATACTGAAAGAAATATGGATCTTTCGAGTATGAATTTCTAAGAAGATTGTGCTGTTCTTAAATTTAGTTCTTTTGCAAAATTACAACTTTAATATGGAAATTTCGACTCTTCTTTTTTGGTTAAGTTTTACAAAAAAAAGTAAAAGTTTCCAGTTTAAACCGAAAATTTCGTGAAAACACTCAAAACTGTGTAGCGTACCTTCTAGGAATAATGTACGGGCATAAACAGTATTATCATTATGTCCTAATGACCTTATTGAAATCGTCATTGGGATTTTTCGATCTTCCTTGATAAGTGTAAATACGTACAAATATCATTAGAGTTTTCAGAATAGTATTTTCTCTGAAAGCCATTAACATTATTTCTAAAAGACGAAAGAACCCCCACTTGTAGGTAAAGTGGAGAAGAAAAAATTTAAAGAGAATCAGTTCTGTTCGGGTCTTAAATATAGTTAGTCCTTCTGTTCACTGTTATTCCTAGTTTAATATGTTTAAATTGATGTGGTTTTTATGTTCTAATCGAAACAACATCACCACAACTGCTAAAAATTTTAACTTTATTTTTGAAGTTTTGAGTACCAAGTCAAAATTTTGTGATTAAAGTCGATATTTTGCAATTTGAGGAAAATGTGCCTGATTCATTACCTTATCAGGAGTGTAGGTAAACAGACTGACTTCAGTCAAGCTGGATAAAATAGCCATATGTGGTTCACAAGCTGCAGTCAATTGAGACATGTGAGACACATACAGATTTAGACAGCCTCCATTAGTATAAACTACTGACTGTCGATGCTCCACCAGATATGTTCCAAGCCAACTTCTTGAGGTGATGTTAAAACTGAGGATATTTCATGTAAATTTGAAAGATCGTGAATCTTGATGCTGCAAAATGTTGCTTAAAAAATGAAAGTCATATTTTTTTGTGGATCATTACCTATTATCTCCATAGGACGCTTTTATTGATGTGAGACAGATGTTAATATCTGCTAACTTGATTTTTACTTGGAACATTTCCTGACCTACTTCTTTCTTGTGTAGACTGCAATAAAGTAACCAGAACTAAACCCAATCAAAATATATCCATCTGCAAACCACTTATATGTCTAAATTGAACCATAAAGCTGTTGAAATGGTAATGCAACGGGATTTTCAGGATGCAGCAAGTTGTATAAATACAGAGTCTTTCACCAGTTCCAGGAGGCTGCTCTAGTCGAAAAAGTAACTACAAATGTAAACAACATTATTTGTTTATATGTATTATCTAAGGAACTGGCCCATAGAGTCTCTGAACTGGCCATATACATAGAAGTATTACATATATAATCTATACTGTGCAAACCAGAGACTCTGGTGCTAACCTCTTCAAACTCTCATAATTGGCGCCAAATATACAAATTGGCAACAAGTGTTTTTTTACGATAATGTTTTGTGATTGATGCTGAATTTACTGTTCCAAAAAACTTTAAAATAATTTATCATACATTTTATTAATTCGTGTTGGTTGCGATTTTATTAGTTTTATATGTCAATTATATTGCATTTTGCGGAAATTTAGTATTGTGTTTTTATTAATTATATATGGAAGCAGTGGAAGTAAACGATGGCAAAGAAACGTTTTCAAAATCAAAGATTCTTTCAACCGGGTGAGTAAAATTTATTATGTAATTAATTTAATAAACTACTCTTTTAATATATTGAACTGTTTTATTTATACCCATAAATCATGATACATATAAAATCAACAATAATTTTTATTTTCAGCGAGGTTAATCGTGAAAATCCTGAACATAAAACAAATAATATGATGGAGTCTGATTCAAGTATCAGCAGTTTGGAAGAATTTTATGCAAAGGCAAAGATTCCTTCCTCAGAAACAACGTTAAAACAAATGACCGATGAAGAGCGAAAGTCACTAAAGGAGGAAAAACGCAGACAAAAGTTGGAAGCTAAAAGAATCGCCGAGGAAAAAGAAAGCCAAATTCGCAAAGAAAAAGCTTTGAAGGGTATGCGATATTTATTAGGACTCAGTGAGAAGTATTCGACGTTTTTTAAGGAAAAAATTATAAATGCTGATATTTCAAAAGCGGAGAAAAAGTAAGTTGCATGAATAATTTTATGTAAAATTTTATAAAATCAATCCATTTCATTTCAGCCATATATTAACTGAAAAGAATAGGTTACAGCCTACAATAAACGACATTCAGCAGTCTGATCTTTCCAAATTAAAACCCAGGAACGCAACAGATGATTTTAAAAGTGTGTAGCAGCGATTTAAACATACTGTTTGCCATAATTTAATTTAAAGTTTAGTTTGTGTTATATTTAACAATGAAATTGTATTTTAGAGTGTTGTATTTAAGAATGAAATTTTATTTTAGAGTATGCAGATGTAGGAAAATATCTAAAATATTTTGAAGGGGGAACTTTACGACCCTATCAACTTGACGGAGTAACTTGGATGACGGTGAGTTGCTGAGAAATAAGTGGATCTTTAGGCAACAAAATTATAAATATTCAAAAAGACCAACGAAGTTTATTTTACACTTTGTAATTTTAAGTTTATGAATTTTTGGGGGCAAGTCTAAAGTAGTAGATATGAGCATACTTATTTCCTCAAAAAATAATGTGTCAATTTTGTTCTAAATAGTGTGATACGCTAATTAAATTTATGTAATATACTAAAATGATACAATTTAATATTGTTTATTAGTTATTAATTGAAATAAATTCTAGGTTCTATACGAAAATGGTTTAAGCGGCATTCTCGCAGATGAAATGGGCTTAGGAAAAACCATTCAGGTGATAGCTCTGATTTGTCACCTTTATGAACGACAGGCAAAGGGACCGTATTTAATTGTGGCACCTCTCTCTACGATACCAAATTGGGCATCGGAATTTAAAAAATTTGCCCCAAAAATCCCCGTGGTTGTATTTCATGGAAATAAAGAAGAAAGATGCAATGCTTTTAAGTTGATTAATAAGAAATACACATTAGATGATGTTAAAATTGCTCCTGTCGTAATAACGTCCTACTCGGTACCACTTTTAGACACTTCTTTGAATAAATTTGTGTATCAGTATATTGTGGTGGATGAAGCTCAGCGAATCAAAAATTATAAGGCACAGTTATCCGTGTAAGTTTAAAAAATATGTATCACAGGAGTCAAAAAAATCAAGTATGTAGGGGATCCCCTGTCAAACCTATTAACCATTGTGTTATCAAAGCTCTCATCAATTCCACTTCCAGCTCTTAAAAAGCTTATTTCCTTGATGTTTCACTATTCTACTTCGCAAGCCAGATCAGCTTGTGTATTTTCTTTCAACAAAAAGAAGTTTATTGTACAAAATCCCTCGAAATTGTTTCCTTATACCAAGTTATTTTTTGTTATTAAATTTTTAACACTAGATTTATTCAGCAGTAATATTATTGTGATAACATTTTCAGACATTTACGGAAACTGCAATCAAAAAATAGACTTTTACTAACTGGTACTCCATTACAAAACAACATTACAGAATTATGGGCCTTGTTAAACTTTCTTCTACCCCACATATTTAATAACTTAGAAACTTTTAATGCCCACTTCGCTTTAGAAGAGATTCAGGTAGGTTTCATTTTTAGATTTTAAATTTTCAAATCCTTAAAAACCCCTAATTATAGGATAATGAGAAACTTATTAAAGAAGAAGAAAAAACGAATATAATATCGACGATTCATAAAGTATTGGCACCATTTATGTTACGTCGTTTAAAAATTGACGTTGTGGATTTGGTGCCTAAAAAGGAAGTGTTAATCTATTGTCCTTTGACTGAAACACAAAAAAACTTATATAAGTATGTATTAGAGAAAAATATAACAGCTCTATCTTTGAAAAAGCCAGATGACATTTTACCTACCCATGTAAGTAATTTCTAGGAGTAATTAAACCATTTCAATGTTACTTTATTTACTATCTGATGGAATTTATTTATATACACAAAACTAGAACTGTTTAAAAACTATCTACTTCATATTATCAAAATTTGGGAAATATTTAGTAAATTGCGATTAAAAAGTTCCTATTACTTTTTGAATTATCGTCCCATTCTGTGCATTTTTGTTTTAGGATTTTGATCAACCAAGGAAAAAGAGAAAATGTGCCCTCAAGACATCTAACTTGACGAAATTCTTTTACAATGATTCTGATGAGGACGATTCCGATTTTGAAAAAAAGCTATTAAAAGATCAAGAAGAAACAGGTGTGGTTCTTGAAAAAGAAACAGCTAAGGTTATTATGAATGTTAAAATGTCAAATGCTATGATGATGTACAGAAAAATCGTCAATCATCCATATCTGGTTCATTTTCCCCTCGATCCAGAAAATAAGGGCAAATTACTGATTGATGAAAACTTGATCAGGACCAGTGGCAAAATGATGGTGTTGGATTTAATGCTAGAGAAATTAAAGAGAGGACACCATAAGGTTGTTTTTTTATTGGAAAATAACTATATTAGATACATGGCGCTATGTTTTTAGGTCCTCATTTTCAGTACATTATTTATGGTTTTAGATTTAATAGAAGAGTGCATGACGATGAGAAATTATGAATACAGACGACTAGATGGCTCTTATTCGCTTGAAGAAAGGACTAAGAGTATTGAAGAATTTAATAATAATGATAACATTTTGGCTTTTTTAATTACTACAAAAGCGGGCGGCCTAGGATTAAATCTTACAGCTGCCGATACTGTCATATTTTTCGATAGAGATTGGGTATTTCGTTATTGATTGCTTGTCAATAAGAATAACATATCGAACATTTTCAGAATCCTCAAGTAGATATTCAAGCACAGGACAGGTGCCATAGAATCGGGCAAACCAAGCCAGTTGTAGTTTACACTCTAGTCACAAAGAACACGATAGATCAAAGAATCATAGAACTTGGATCTCAAAAAAGAAGATTAGAGCGACTTGTCATTAATGATGGTAATATTTACATCCGATGAGTTTTAAATCTTGGAATGCAATCATTTTTCTGTGCCTAGCGTTAGCCCATACCAGTAGCATACTTAGAATTTTGCCGCTTGGGGCGGTCCCCGATTTGCCGCTCGGGGCGGTCCCCGATTTGCCGTTTGGGGCGGTCCCCGATTTGCCGCTTGGAGCGGTCCCCCATTTGCCGCTTGGGGCGGTCCCCAATTTGCCGCTCTTTCAGGTCGATCAAAATTATTTTTTACACAAAATCGGACGTATATGTCTTCACAGTTTTTATTTATTGATAAAAACAATAAAAGCGAACGCGTGAAACTAATGTATGTTTCCACTTCTATATCTTCTACAAAGCAAATTTGTTGAAATACTTAACTTATAAACCTGAAGCTTTTGGAAATTTCGATTAAAATTTCAAATTCGACCTTAAAATTTCGAATTCGATGTTAACATTTTAAGTCATTTTCCTCAATTCTGCACCTTAGCAAATATCAAGTAATGAGTTGCACTATTTGCGTTTTTGACCATTTTCATTTTTGACCATTTTCATTTTAGACTCGAAATTTCAATGTTTCGTGGGTTTTTTCAACTTTTTAATCGGCACTGTTTTCTGTTATTTATGGCAGCTATTTTTTAAAAACTGAAATTTCCAGAGAATGAAATTGCCAAATAAAAAAATCAAATTTTCAGAAAAAGGAGGGTTTTGACAGGAACAGCGTAATTTGGAAAGATGTGAGGGATTTTGAAGAAAATGTAATTTGAAAAAATTCAGAGTTCTCAGATGCCAAATTTTGAGCAAAACTTATCAATGACAATTTTAAACAAAAAATTAAACTTTATCAATGACGAAAAACGAATTTAAAAAAAATCAAATTGGGAGAGAAAGTCGGCGCCAGTCTACAGCCTGACGTTGATTACTTTTTTGAAATATAACTACCCCAACTCGTTATTGTAAGTTACAGGGATGTCGATTCCTTTTAAAAATAATCGATTTTTAGATCGATTCGAATCGTGAGCAAAAGTATCGATTCCCGATAAATTTGGGCGCTGAAAGATCGATTTCCGATTAATCGCCTTACTGGTACAATTTGTTAGTAGTAGTAGTAGTAGTAGTTTATTTTAAATGTATAAAATACATATTAATAACAAATGATTCATAAAAGAATGGTGACAATAGTAATATTAATAATAAATAGATACATATTATGACAAAATGACAATAAATTAATCTAACATATTAAAAAAAACAAAAAAAAAATACACATATATAAAATTCCGAATCTATTTTCTAGGGATAATTTTTCGTAAAAGACTCTTAAATTGATAGAGGGAATTAGAATTTTTTATTGCAACAGGTAAGTTGTTGAATTCACATAAACCATCAAAAAATAGTGATCTTTTGGTACTTTGCCTTTTAACTGTGTTTATATAAAAATTTGTTGTGTTGCGGGTATTATGGTTGTGAATATCTCTAACATTGATTAAACAAATTTTTAAATAATTCGGCAAAAGGTTTTTAGTTATTTTAAAAATAAAGCACATGTTAAGATAGAACAGATATTGTTTTACGGACAAGAACTGAAGACATTCAAGCATGAAGTCAACACTAACATGATTATTGCATCGCAAAATGATTCTTAATGCTCTATTTTGTAATAGTTGTAGTTTATTTAAGAGTTCTTGAGTGAAATAATGCGTAATTGTTGGGCAATAGATGAATAAAGGGGCAATCCATGACTTATAGAGGTCAATTCTAGCAGGAAGATTTAAAGATTGACAAATACGCCAAAAATATTTAACTCTAGATGAAAGTTTATCAATAGTAGTCTTAGCATGATTTTTAAAGTTCAGGGATGAATCTATAATAATACCTAAGTATTTGATCTCATTGACATATTCTAAATTTGTTTAGTTTAATATTATTGGTCGTATATTAGATGCATCATAGTTTCCCATTATCATTACTTTGGATTTGTTTGTGTTAATTAGCAATTTATTTGTTTGTAACCAGCGACTCATTGAATCTAGCACTAAGTTATTTTTATTAATAGCACTGTCAATGTTATGATCAAGCACAGAAACAAGGGTATCATCCGCAAAAAGGTTTAGGAATGTATTTGGATCACTAATAACATTATTCATGTCATTAATATACATTAAAAATAATATTGGTCCCAGGATCGTTCCTTGTGGAACTCCATAAATGTTGTCGACAGGATTAGAGGAAAATCCATCGATCGTTGTTCTCTGACTTCTACCAAATAGATATGAACTAAACCATTGTACTGTAGAATCATGAAAGCCCATATTTTCCAGTTTTACTAGAAGAGTCGATCTATCAATAGTTTCGAAAGCACGTTTTAAGTCGAGGAATGTCGCAATGGCTACACAGTTATTATTGTCCAACCATTTTTTCCATTTTGATACTACTAATTGCAGAGAAGATTCACAGGAGTGTTTTTCTCGAAAACCCGATTGCTGTTCAATTAAAATATTATTGGAGTTTATGTAATTAATAAGTTGAGTATATATTAATGATTCAAAAACTTTTTCGAGGTATGGCATAGTACTAACAGGTCTATAATCACTGGGTTGTATTGAATTTTGTACTTTTTGTTTAGGGAAAATTAATGATGTTTTCCAACGTGTTGGGAAAGTGGTAGTAGAAATTGATTTATTGTATATATCGGTCAATTTGGTTGCAATGAACCCTCCGCCGGCTTCTATGACAGATTTGGTGACTAAATCAGTCGATGAATTTTTTGTGTTCCTAATGGCCTTTGATACTTCTTCGTACGTAAATGATTTAAGGATAAACGTACTTTCAATAGGTTCATTTGAGATAGGTGTTCTTGTTGATGGGTTTGATTGTACTAATAGCTCAATGCTATTTACAATAAATTTGTTATAATTTTCAGCAATGTCTTGGGGGTTAGTTAAATTAATATTATCAAATTCCATTTTTGTGGGAGAAGTTTTTTGAGCACCATCCATAATTTCTCTAAGTACTTTCCACATCTTTTTGCTATCATTTTTGTTTTGATTAATTAAATTTGTATAGTAATTTTTCTTTTTCTCCCTTATAAGCTTGGTCACATTATTTCTTAATCTTCTGTATTCTTTCCAAATGTCGGTGGAATTAATCAAAATTGCTTTCTGGTAATATAGATCTCGATTTTTAGCTAACTCTTTTATTTCCGTGTCGTACCATTTAT
The DNA here is from genome assembly GCA_028583605.1 of Dastarcus helophoroides. Classification (NCBI taxonomy): domain Eukaryota; kingdom Metazoa; phylum Arthropoda; class Insecta; order Coleoptera; family Bothrideridae; genus Dastarcus; species Dastarcus helophoroides. Next base: position 48,791,507 of record CM053326.1, on the reverse strand, counting down.
TTTTACTATTATTTACGGTAAATGTTCTTAAAGGTGCAAATTCATCCAAGGCGATAGTGATATTTTCATAAAATACGTCCAGCATAGAATTTACATTATTATTTGTGGGATCATTCCAATTCATTGTTTCAAGTTTTACTTGGAATAAATTTTTGTTCATTCTAGTAATGTTTCGGTGCGAGATTGTACTTATAATATTTTCCCGTGGTTTAAATGTTGACTTACTTTTTTGATTTCCTGAGATTTCTAACATTGAATGGTCTGATATTTTTGGTGTATGTAATACTTTAGCCTGAATGTTTATACCATTAGTGAATACCAAGTCAATAAGTGTCCGGCTGCGTGATGTAATTCTGGTATAATCAGTAATTAGTTGTACAAACCCCTTTTCAAGCATCATTTCTAGTAATCTTCTCGAATAAGTAGTCTCTTTCTTTATATTGATGTTGAAATCGCCTAAAATATTCACATTGGGGACATTGATAAAAGGTATAATTATTTCTTCAAGGTTCTGCAAAAATGTGGTCATACTAGAAGCAGGAGATTTGTATACACATATATAAATACTCTGATTTATTTTTATAGCAATTATCCAGTATTGTAAGTTAGTATTCTCATTAATAATTATTTCATATTCAATATCTTTTTGGAGATAAACAGTAATGCCACCCGTAAATCTACTGTGTGAATCACAGCGAAGGATATTGTATTGTTCCATGTAAATTTCGTTGTTATTAATATTGATTGTAAACATTTCTAATAAAAGAAAAATTGAATAATAATAATGAATTGGCGTAGAGTAATTTTGAAAGTTTTTTCTTGGATTTTGAACATTAATAATTATATTGTAATTATTTATTCCTAATTAGAAAAATCCGATACATATTTATTTTCTGTTTTGTTTTTTATTTATGCATTTTTGCTTTTTTACGAAGATGTAGAAAGGGCATTAATTTATAAAAATATATTTAGAAATATGAAGTTTAAACTGGAAATTAAAGTGGGAATTTCTACTTTATGTTCCAAATTTCGACTTGTTTTAAGGAAATATCATAGATAAAGTCGAAATTTCGACTTTAATCTCGAAATTTTAACTTTTTTTTCTCCAAATTTCAAGATAAGTCGAAATTTCTTATTCTATGGTTAAGTTAGACAGATGACAGTTAAGCCCCACCAACCCTTAGAATATAGGACTATATTCTAAGCACCAACTCTTTTACAATTTAATTTTGACACTTAGCAGTAGGATACGTTCAGTTTTTATTACCCAAAATTTCGACTATTTTCTTGACATTTCAAGGTTAAAGTAGAATTTTCGAAAAAAAAATTCGAAATTTCGAGTTCAAAGTCCATATTTTACAAAAGCGTAGAAAGGCATTGATTAAAAAAATTATATTTTGAAATTTCGACATTTTAAAAAGGCGGAACAAAGACATTGATTTAAAAAAATATTTTAATAGATTTTGACTTTTTTCTCGAAATGTCCGATTTTTTCGAAATTTCGACTTTTTTTCTCGAAATTTTGACTCTTTTTTTCTCGAAATTGCGACTTTAATCTCGAAATTTCGGATTTAAACTCGAAATTATGACTTTACACTCAAAATTTCGACTTTTTTCTCGAAAATTTGACTCTTTTCTTGAAATTTTTACTTTTTTGCTAAAATTCCGATGTTAATCTCGAAATTTCGAATTTTATCTCGGAATTTCGACTTTGATATCGAATTTTTTTCTCGAAATTTCGAGAATAAGTCACTCTCTAATAAGCACACTCGATGGTTAAATTAGGCAGACGACAGTTACGTCCCACCACCCCTCTTTCCCAACAATCTTGACAGTTGGTAGTAGAGTGCGACCAATAATTGTTATTTTTAATTAGCAAATTTTGGTCTTTTTTTTTACAAATTTCGAGATTAAATTTGAAATTTCGAGAAAATAGTCGAAATTTGAGAAAAAATCGAAATTTGAGAAAGAGTCGAAATTTTGACCTTATAAGCTCGAAATTACGGGAAAAAAGTCGAAATATGAGAAAAAAAACGTAAAATTTCGAGAAAAATGTCGAAATTTCGATATCAAGGTCAAAATTTCGAGAAAAAAGTCGATATTTGAGAAAAATATCGAAAATTGAGAGAAAAAAACCAAATTTCGAGAAAAAAAGATAAGCCTTTCAGATTAAGGTCAAAATTTCGAGACCAAAATCGCAATTTGAGAAAAAGTGGAGATTTCGAAAAAACAGTCGAAATTTTTAAAAAATAGTCGAAATTTCGAAAAATAAAGTCGAAATTTCCAGAAAAATGTCGATATTTCAATCTTAGGGTCAAAAGTTCGAGAAAAAAGTTGAAATTTGAGGAAAAAAAACGAAATTTCCCGAATAAAGTCGAAATTTCAAGAGAAAAATCGAAATTTTGAGAAAAAAGTCGAAATTTGAGAAAAAAATCGAAATTTTGAGAAAAAAGTCGAAATTTCGAGCTTAAAATCGAAGTTTGGAAAAAAAGCCGAAATTTCTAAAAATAACATTTTTTTTAATCGATGTCCTTTCTATGCCTTTGTAACATTTCGAAAACGTTGAAATTTTCAGAACAAAATCGATATAGCTTCCAGAAAAATGTCGAAATTTCGATATCAAGGTAAAAATTTCAAGAAAAAAGTCGATATTTAAGAAAAATATCGAAAATTGAGAAAAAAAAAACCAAATTTCGAGAAAAAAAAGTCAAACTTTTCAGATTATGGTCAAAATTTCGAGAAAAAAGTTGCAATTTAAGAAAAAGTGGAGATTTCGAAAAAACAGTTGAAATTTTTTTTAAAAAGTCGAAATTTCGAAAATAAAGTCGAAATTTTGACTTTAAAGTCGAAATTTTCAGAAAAATGTCGATATTTCAATATTAAGGTCAAAATTTCGAGAAAAAAGTCGAAATTTGAGAAAAAAAACAAAATTTTGCGAAAAAAGTCGAAATTTCAAAAGAAAAATCGAAATTTTGAGAAAAAAGTCGAAATTTCAAGCTTAAAATCGAAGTTTGGGAAAAAAGTCGAAATTTCTAATAATAACATTTTTTTAATCGATGTCCTTTCTATACCTTTGTAACCTTTCGAAAAAGTTGAAATTTTCAGAACAAAATCGATATAGTTTCCAGAAAAATGTCGAAATTTCCATATCAAGGTCAAAATTTCAAGAAAAAAGTCGATATTTGAGAAAAGTATCGAAATTTGGGAGAAAAAACCAAATTTCCAAAAAAAAGTCAAGCTTTTCAGATTAAGGTCAAAATTTCGAGAAAAAAGTCTCAATTTGAGAAAAAGTGGAGATTTCGAAAAAACAGTCGAAATTTTTAAAAAATAGTCGACATTTCGAAAATAAAGTCGATAAATATATCGACAAAATCGATATAGTTTCCAGAAAAAAGTCGAAATTTGAGAAAAACTTCGAAATTTAAGAAAAAAGTTGAAATTGAGAAAAAGTCGAAATTTTGACCTTATAACCTCGAAAAAAAAGAAGAAGAAGAAAAAAGTCGAAATTTGAGAAAAAGGTCGAAATTTGTAGAAAAAAAGTCGAAATTTTGAGTTTAAAATCGAGGTTTGGGAAAAAAAGTTGAAATTTCTAAATATAACATTTTTTTTAATCGATGTCCTTTCTACGCCTTTGTAACATTTGGAAAAGTTGAAATTTGCAGAACAAAGTCGAAATAATTTCCAGAAAAAAAGTCGAATTTTGAGAAAAAAGTTGAAATTTAAGGAATATGTCGAAATTTTGAGAAAAAAAAGTCGAAATGTTGAGTTTAAAGTCGAGATTTCGAGAAAAAAGTCGAAATTTCGATACTAAGGTCAAAATTTCGAAAAAAAAGTCGAAATTTGAGAAAAACTTCGAAATTTCGACAAAAAATACGAAATTTCGAAATATTTGTAGAAAAAAGTCGAAATTTGAGAAAAAACTCGAGATTTCGAGAAAAAAAAATCGAAATTTGCGAGAAAAGTCGAAACTTCGAGAAAGAAAGTCGAAATTTCGATATCAAGGTCAAAAGTGAGTTCAAAGTCATAATTTCGAGAAAAAAGTCGAGGTTTTGAGAGAAAAAAGCCAAAATTTGAGAAAAAAATCGAAATTTCGAAAATAAAGTCGAAATTTCGAGCTTAAAATAGAAATTTGAGAAAAAAAAGTCGAAATTTCTAAAAATGGCATTTTTAAAATCGATTTCCTTTCTGCGCCTTTGTAACATTTCGAAAAAGTTCGGATTTTCAGAAAAAAGTCAAATTGTCCAGAAAAAATTCGAAATTTTGAGAAAAGAGTCAAAATTTCAGAAACAAGTCAAAATTTCAGAAACAAGTCGAACTTTGAGGAAAGAGTCGAAATTTTTAAAATAACATTTTATTTAATCGATGTCCTTTCTACACCTTGGTAACATTTCGTTAAATGTCGATTTAAAAATTGAAATTTCTACCTTTTTCTAGAAATTTCGACTCTAAACTCCAAATTTCGACTATTTTTCGAAATTTTGATATTAAAGTCGAAATTTTAACTTTAATCTCGGGGTTGAGAGGAGAAAAAGTCAACATTCCGTAATAATTTTTTTTCCAAATTGATGTCCTTTCTACGCTCCTGTAATTTTTACTTCAAAAAAAAGTAAATACATTTTTTTCAAGTTTTGTAGTGTATTAATACGTGTGTAACGTTTTCAACCACTAAATAAAAGTTTTTAAGACCGGTAACAGGTAATAAAATAACGTAGAGTAATTTTTGTGAATTGGTAATTTTAACTTTTAATTTTATCTTCAAATATATGGCAACACTGCACGACGGTTATCTTTCCTATTCAGTCAACGGCATAATGAATGAAAAGAAATGTTAATGCTGCCATCTGTTGGCTTATTAATGCAGCTATTACTAGTAGATGGGGAAGTAGATAATAACATGACATAAATACACTTACATAACAAAAAATTCTCATTAAATTTACAGTGACCTGCATCTAAGGTAAATCGATCCGATTATTAGGATTTTTGAATCGTTCATTAGATCGATCCTATATTTGAGATCGATCTAAAAAATCGACCTTGGGACTTGAAAAAATTGATTTTTCGATTAATCGATCTCAGATAGACATCCCTAGTATGTTAGGGGATTCAATGCATTCATTCGATATAACATGTGGCGTTTGATAGTCAACGGTACATTATATTTAATTACCACCAATCGATCAGTGAACTATGCCTAAGAAATAATGTACGATTTGCAAAATTTATAATGACGTTCTTCATTTAAAACATAATAATTTTTTTTTTATTTTTTAAAATTTTTTTTTCCATTTCAGGTAAATTTAAAACTATGAATATTGAAGAAGCAAAACAAGATTTAGTAGAATTAAAGAAACTTCTTAAAAAAGGAGACAGCTCCTGTGACTTTCAGTTTTCCAGTGAAGAATTAGATAAAATTATGGACAGGTCTGACCTTTACAAATAATTCGAATCTACCTGATTATTTCTAATTACCAGTTATTATTTTTAAGCGATATATTTCTCTGTGCTATTTTTTTAGTATTTTGGCAATTTTAATGTTAATTTTATCATGTGGATGGACCTGATCTCCATAAACAATTCAAGACTATAAAGTCAAGTGGTTATTTACAATTTAACAGTATTACGTTATTTTTAAGTGTTGTGTTTTTTGTATGCTTTTTTTTATATTTTCATAACTTTGTAATAAAAATTGTTTGTATTTTAAACAACCATTTTCAATAAAGACAATATTAAGGAAATAGAACTTTTCAAAAAAGTCGAAAAATTTGAGAATTTTCAAAATAAGTCAAAAAGATAAAAACTCAATAAAAATCGAAAAAACGAAAATTTCCAAAAATCCAATATTTTGAGAAAAAGTTTAAATCTTGAGAAGTGTCGTGTGTTTAAAAAAAAATGAAAAAAAATCAAGTAAGTCTACCATGGAGAAAATTCAAATAAGTTGCATGATTTTTATTTCATTTCACTCACTGTACCTGTAATCTGAGGTCCAAACCCTTAGACACTCCACTATTTGTTTATATTGGGACAGATTTGAGTTGAAGTTGAGATTTTAATCAAATTGTTGTGTATCTTGTTGTATATCTGCCACACTGGCTTCTCGCTTTGTTTTTTCTGTTGTGTTTGACTTTAATTTTTTGTCATTTATTACTACAATTCCATCAGATTCCAAGAAGGATATTTTTTTTTTTTGAAAAACGTCCTTTTTTGAGGTGTCAAGTTATCTTTTCAGATCAATAATTGAAGTTCCAACAATTCCTAGAAAAACGCTCGTTGTTCCAGACTGCTCTGATAAGTTATCGAAGAGGCAAAATCTGATCCACAATTTCTGTTGACATGAGTTACTAATTTGAAATCACCAATTGCAAGATTGAACACTGCACAAGTTTACAAGCCTTTATATATGTGATAGGCATTTTGCCGAAGTATTTGGCACTTTAAGAGGCTTAATTTTAGATGAATCATATTATTTTTATCTGCAATTTGATTGACTAATGTATGTGTGCATTTAGGCTTGACGCACACAGAAAGAGCAAAACAGTTTTAGTCAAAAACGTTTTGTTTCAAACAAAAACGTTTTGCTCTTCTAATAATTGTTGTATTGTCTTCTAGCTAGTTGTTTGGTTTGTTTGTTATATGTTTATATTTGAGAAATGGCAATTCGTTCGTTATAAAATAAATAAAAGGATTTTACGAAATAACAAAATAAATATGTTTTTGTAATTTTATTGCTCCCGAAGTTATAACATATTTAAAAATTTATTTGTGGAATATAGTAGAAAACCTAATAAGTAATTAAATAATATAAACTATTTATAAATTAATATATTAATTATATTACAGACACATATTTTTAAATAACTACGCTTTAGCCATCTTTCTTGGTTCTAATCGAATTTTAAATCCATCAGCTCGTTTTAAAATAATATCTCCTTGTAGTTTAAATTCCTTTTCTGGAACCTCAGAGACGACCTTGTAGTTTCTCAAAATGGTTGAGAGCAAAATTTTAAGTTTCAACATAGCGTACTTGCGACCTGTTAAATATTTTATTAGATTGACACATGAAAATTTATCATTATTACTATTATATATTATAAACTTACCAACGCAACTACGTGGACCAGCACTGAATGGGATGAACGAATAATAGTGTCTGTTGGCTGTACGTTCCGGTAAAAAGTTGTCAGGATCAAATTTATCAGGATTGGGGTAAACGGTTTCAAGTCTATGAACTTTGAAAGTACCAATAACCACAGTACAGCCTGCTGGTACGATATATTTCGACGATGAGGCTAAAATGCATCAGATGATATTATTTTTCATTAATTGTATTTACATTTAAATTACCCAATGGAAGATCTTGTTTAAGTTCTCTAGCAATAATGGGTACTGGTGGATATAAACGAAGAGTTTCCATCAGGCATCTTTCTAGGTACTTCATCTCTAAAGTATCGGCGAAAGTGGCTGGTCTGTCTGTGTCGCCAAATATGTCATATAATTCTTGAACAACTTTCTCTTGTATTTCTGGGTGGCATCCCATCATGCAAAGGAAGAAACTGGATCCAGCAGCTGTGGTATCGTGACCTTCAAACATGATAGTGTCTACTTGCTCTTTGATTTCTTCATCGTTGATGACTACGCCGCTTTGGGAAGCTTCAATCATTAGATCTAAGAATGCCATTCTTTTCTTTTCGCCAATATCATCATCGACGTCCAAATCATCTTTAAGTCCGGCACTCTGTCCATACGATAAACCCTCAACAACGGTTTTTGATTCTACTTTTAAATCGGAAGTTCTTGCTTTAATTTCTTCGGGTACCTCAGCTGTAGAACCCCGAATACCTTTAGCGAAATCAACTTTTTTCTTTTGAATTACTCTTCGTGTTAAGCTATGAATTGTGTTTATTAGAGACTTTTGGTACTGTCCATATTTTGTAAAGTTGAAGATCAAGTCAGGTCTTAGATAAAATTTGGTATGACGAAGATGTAAAATGTCACACATTTTCATAACAGCCATAGCATAGTCGTAACCACTTTGATTTTGAGTTTTTTTACTGACACCCATAGCAGTTTCTGCAACAATATCCCAGTAGCAACATCATCCCAGTAGCAACACCATCCCAGTAGCTTTTACACTTACCTAACAGGATTTCCACTGTAGCTTCTGACATATAATCGTGGCAGTCGAAAGCTTTTCCATTTTCCTTCTGCAATTTTTTTATAACTTCCCTACTGTTAGCGTTGAATAAGTCAATGAACGATTTCAAAACGTTGAGATGAAAAGTGGGAGCAATAAGTTTTCTGTGTGCTCTCCATTTGGCGCCAGTCGATATCAAAAGCCCATCGCCCAACCAAGGTTTGAAAAATCTATACTCCGAAGATTTGTCAATGTGAACGTGGGAACTGAGGATAAGTTCGACGTCTCGAGGATCGGTCAAAAATACAAGAAGTTTTGGTCCAACCCATAGTCTTACAACGCTCCCAAAAGCGAATGACTTGTGGTACATATTCTTGAATATTTCTGAAAAAATAATTAATTTAGTAAATCTATTTTTAATATTATTATTATTAATAAAGCACGTGCTGAAGGTCAGAGACAACGCACAACCTAAAGGAGTCTAAGAGCATGAAATTTCATACAGGTGTTCCTAGTAATACGTAGGTGAGCACTAAGAGAGGATTTTTCAAAATTCAGCCTCTAAGATAGTTAAAATTGGCATCAACGGACAGGCGATTTTTTATGAATTGAATAAATATATAAGATTGTATTCAAAGTAGCCTATAACCGTTAAGAATATACTTCTTCCGGGATTGAACCGTGTCAAAGAACTACTAAAAGTGTTCGACCTTCTGACAGAAGAGTTTCGCATCTGGTATGGTGGACATACTGAGTTACCATGCTCTTTTGTCTAAACTTTCTTATCTTTTGTACCAATTTTCAATTCAGAAGAGTTTCGCCTCTGGTATGGTGGACATACTGAGTTACCGTGCTCTTCTGTCTAAACTTTTTTATCCTTTGTACCAATTTTCAATTCAGAAGAGTTTCGCCTCTGGTATGGTGAACATACTGAGTTACCGTGCTCTGATGTTTTGAAATTGGCCTTTTCATTCTTTTATTTTTGCATATTGCCTTATATTCCTCTTTTCATTTACTGTTTCTTTTCTTTGTTCCTCAAGAAGCCCCCTACGATGGTGGGAGAAACGTCGAACCCTTTTAGTAGTTCTTTGACACGGTCCAATCCCGGAAGAAGTATATCATGTACTGACTCTGACCGTGGAAGTCTTCGTTATCGAGCGTTGAGAGCTGATATCGTTGATAAACGGCTCTACAAAAATTGAAATACAAATCTTGTCCCCTGAAACCAAGAAAGATCTTTCTTGGTTTCAGGGGACAATATTTGTATTTCAATTTTTGTAGAGCCGTTTATCAACGATATCAGCTCAAGATTTGTATTTAAATTTTTGAAGATGACAACGGTGGAACGGACTGGTCCTTGGTAATCTTCAAAAATTGAAGTACAAAACAAAACTTGTCCCCTGAAACCAAGAAAGATTAAAAAACACAACAAAGGTTGCTCTAACGCGTTTCGACAGCCAAGCCATCATCTTCAGACAAAAATACTGTAGAGTTACAAAAATACTGTAGAGATACATCTCTGAAGATGATAGCTTGGCTGTGGAAACGCTTTAGAGCAACCTTTGTTGTGTTTTTTAATCTTTCTTGGTTTCAGGGAACAAGTTTTTTATTTCAATTTTTAAAGATAACCAAAGACCAGTCCGTTCCACGAAAAAAAAATTATCTAAATTTTTGCAGGTTATCATTGCATATATTGTCTTTTTATGGATTATTTTTTAATTTAAAGTTAAAATTTTATATTTTTAGTTACATTTTCTAGACTTAAGTCGTAACGCAGTGATTAAGCTCTAAAAAACTTTTGAATTTCCACAAAAGTGTCTCTCAATCTTGATTTAAACATCGTAATTTACAAAATGAAGTGAAAATTTCGCTTTGTTCTTTTTTCGTAATTCCTGTTTCAGTTTAAATTTGTAAAATGCTCCTTATTAACATCGAAATTTAGTTACGTCTCGAATTCATTAAAAATTTAAAAAATCGCATTTTAGAAAGCTACATTCTTCAAAAATACTAAAAATTTTCATTAACAGACGCATTCCTAAAAAAGTTAATTACTAAAATTTAAAGTTTCAGGAAAAGCATCAACACTCAAAAAAATTTGGAAAACATGTCGAAGTTTTCACAAAAAGTCGAACTTTTGAAGTAAGATAGAAATTTCAAAAGAAAGTTCAAATTCTGAAAAAGCCATAAGAAGAAGAAACTGTAAAATGTTAATGTTTCTCTTTTGGTGGAACGGACTGGTCCTTGGTTAACTTCAAAAAGTGAAATACAAATCTTGTCCCCTGAAACCAAGAAAGATTAAAAAAGAGAGATGTATCTCTCTGAAGATGATAGCTTGGCTATCGAAACGCGTTAGAGCAATCTCTTTTGCGTTTTTTAATCTTTCTTGGTTTTAGGGGACAAGATTTGTATTTCAATGTTTCCCTGCATTTCGATTTAAACATCGTAATTTCTAAATTGAAGCCAAAATTTTGCTTGTACTGTTTTTTCGAAATTCCTACTTCTCGAAAATTATTCTCAATTTGGATTTTCTTTCTAAAACTGTTTCATTTAGACTTAAAAAATGGTCCTTTTTAAAATGCCAGCTTTAAAATCAAATTTTAGTTAAGTCTCGAAATCGTTTAAAATTTAAAAATTCGCAATTTGGAAAGTTAAATTGTGCAAAAAAATCAGAAACTTTCAGGGACTGGCGAATTTTTCAAAAAGCCAAAGTTACAAAACTTCGAAATTTCGAGAAAACGAGCAAACACGAATTATTCAAAAAGCCAAAGTTATAAAAATTCGAAATTTCCAGAAAACGCGAAAACACTTTTCAAATTATTTTGAAAAAATGTCTTCACAAAGAGTCGAACTTTTAAAAAAGATAGAAATTTCGAAAAAAGTTCAAATTGTGCCATAACTTGAGAAAAGTCCAAAATTTTGATGATAAGAGGTAGAAATTTTCGAAAAAGGTGAAATTTTTGAAAAAATTCTAAAATTGCAGTCACAATTTAGAAACAATTTTTTAAAAAGGTGAAACTTATCGGAAAATATCCAATTTTTCAAATAAAAGTCCAATTTAGTACATAAAAATTGAAACTTCGAGCAACAAACATTTTTTTTGAAAGAGTCGAAATTTTCTAAAAAAAAGGAAGGGAATATTTTGAAACAAGATAAAAGGTTTCGAAAAAACAATATTTTAACATAATCATATTTATAAAGAAAACAAATATTTTTAAAATTAGTTGAAATTTTCTAAAAAAAAGATAAATATTTTGGAAAGAGATAAAGGTTTTCAAAAAACCCATACTTTAACATGATCATATTTATAAAGAAAACAAAATTTTGAAAAAAAATCTAAATTTTGAGAAAAAAGCTTTGTAAAAATTGAAACACAGAACTTGTCCCCTGAAACCAAGAAAAATTAAAAAACACAACAAAGGTTGCTCTAACGCGTTTCGACAGCCAAGCTGTCATTCTCAGAGAGAAACTGTTTCTCTGTTTCAATTTTTGAAGATAACCAAGGACCAGTCCATTCCATCAAAAAAGCTTTGTGTCAACATTTTTCCAAAAAATCGATATTTTCAAAAAGGGACGAATTAAAAAAAATGAATTCTGACAAAAGTTATAACTTCGAGAAAAAGTCAAAATTTTGATGATAAAAGGTGGAAATTTACAAAAAAAACTAATATTTTAAAAAAGTTCGAAGATTTGAAAAATGTCGACATTTTGAGGAAAATTCAATTTCTTGAAAAAGTGAAAATTAAAAAGAACTAAATTTTTCAAATAACATTTCAATTTACTACATAAAACTTGAAACTTTAAGAAAAAGTCCAAATTTTGGACAAAAAAACGGCAATTTTCAAAAAAGGTCAAGATTTCGAGAAATTGTTTAAAATTGCACAAAGGCCGAAAATTTCAAAAAAAGGGTAGAAGTTTTCTAAGGTCAGTTTTTCAACATGATCAATTTTATTTAAAAAAAATCAAAATTTTGAAAGAAAAACCAAAATTTTGAGAAAAGATCGAAATTTTATGTAGATATTTTAAAAAATTCAGAATTCAGAAATTAAATCTACATCAGAGACTAGTCTCTGATCTACATCCTAAATAAAGACGAAACTGAGTCTTGCAATTAATAAAATACGTCAAACATTTGAAAAAAGTGGAAATTAGAAAAAAATGAGAATATTTGATTGCAAAGTATCAAGACGAAATGTTTAAAGAGAGTCAATAAATGTTTAAAAATTTTCAATAAAAATCGAAGCAGATTTTTCAAAAAAGTCATTTTCAAAATATCAAAATTTGGAGAAAAAGTTAAAATTTTAAAACAAATCAAACAGTCAAGAAAGTTAATGTTTTCAAAAGTCAAAATTTCCAAAAAATTAAAATGTTCAAAAAGAATAAAATGTTTTGAAAGAATTTGGTTTAAAAACATTCGGATTTGCAAAAAAATTGAGGTATTTCGAGTCGAAATCTCAAAAAAGGTCAACATTTTCAAAAATAAGGACAACCAATTAAAAAATATCGAAACTTTCGAAAAATTTGATAACTTCAAGATAAATTCAAAATAATCAAAAAAATTTAAAATGTTGAAAAGGAGATTTAAAAATTTCAGAAAACTAACATGTTTAACAAGGGCAAAAGTCATAAAAAAAAAGTGTAGATTACAAAAAATATGTGCAAATAAACCAGAATTTTGAAGAATTTGGAATAGTTTGAATTTTCAAAAAAAAACAAAATTTCTAAAAAAGTCAAGTGTTTCAAAAAGTACAATTTAAAAGAACCACTTTTTTCGCAGTCAAAATATATCCAAATAGGCCACAATTTTGGAGAATTTGGAATTTTTACAGTCAAAATTTCGAAAAAAGTCGAAATATTCAAACTTGGGTCAACATTTCAAGATAAAGTCGAAATTTGGAAGTCGAACGAGAAAATTTCAGCAGCATCAAATACCCACTTTTTTTTACAATCATAATATATCCAAATAGGCCATAATTTTGGAGAATTTGAAGAAGTCGGAATTTGCAAAAAGTCAAAATTTTGAAAAAAGTAGTTTTCAAAATCAAATCTAAATTTTGAGATAAAGTTGAAATTTTTGAAGTTGAACGAGAAAAAATCGACATTGTGAAAATGTCGTGTGTATTTTAAAGTGTTGAAATTTTGGAAATAAGTTAAAATTTCGAAGAAAGTCCAAATTCTTAAAATTAAGTCAAAGTTTCCGAATAAAATTGAAATTTTGGAAGTCAAACGAAAAAATTTCGACAATTTAAAAGAACCACTTATTTCACAATCAAGATTAATCCAAATAGGCCAGAATTTTAAAGAATTTGGAATTTTCAGAGTCAAAATATCGAGAAAAATTGAAATTTTCAAAACTGAGTTAATAAATCGAGGTAAAGTCGAAATTTTGGTTGTCAAACGAGAAAATTTCGACAGTTTCAAATACCCAATTTTTTCACAATCAAAATATATCCAAATAGGTCATAATTTTGGAGAATTTGAAGAAGTCGGAATTTGCAAAAAGTCAAAATTTTGGAAAAAGTAGTTTTCAAAATCAAATCTAACTTTTGAGATAAAGTTGAAATTTTTGAAGTTGAACGAGAAAAAATCGACATTGTGAAAGGCGTGGGTATTTTAAAGTGTTAAAATTTTGGAAACAAGTCAAAATTTCGAAGAAAGTCCAAATTCTCAAAATTAAGTCAAAGTTTCCGAATAAAATTGAAATTTTCGAAGTCGAACGAGAAAATTTCGACAATTTAAAAGAACCACTTTTTTCACTATCAAAATTAATCCAAATAGGCCAGAATTTTAAAGAATTTGGAATTTTCAGAGTCAAAATATCGAGAAAAATTGAAATTTTCAAAACTGAGTTAATAAATCGAGGTAAAGTCGAAATTTTGGTTGTCAAGCGAGAAAATTTCGACAGTTTCAAATACCCACTTTTTTCACAATCAAAATATATCCAAATAGGACATAATTTTGAAGAATTTGGAGAAGTCGAAATTTGCAAAAAGTCAAAATTTCGAAAAAAGTACTTCTCAAAATCAAGCCTAAATTTTGAGACAAAGTTGAAATTTTTGAAGTCGAACCAGAAAAAATCGACATTGTGAAAAACGTGGGTATTTTAAAGTGTTGAAATTTTGGAAACAAGTCAAAATTTCGAAGAAAGTCCAAATTCTCAAAATTAAGTCAAAGTTTTCGAATAAAATTGAAATTTTCGAAGTCGAACGAGAAAATTTCGACAATTTAAAAGAACCACTTTTTTCACCATCAAAATTAATCCAAATAGGCCAGAATTTTAAAGAATTTGGAATTTTCAGAGTCAAAATATCAAGAAAAATTGAAATTTTCAAAACTGAGTTAACATTTCGAGGTAAAGTCGAAATTTTGGTTGTCAAGCGAGAAAATTTCGACAGTTTCAAATACCCACTTTTTTCACAATCAAAATATATCCAAATAGGACATAATTTTGAAGAGTTTGGAGAAGTCGGAATTTGCAATAAGTCAAAATTTCGAAAAAAGTAGAAATTTTTTGTCAGATCTAAATTTTGAGATAAAGTTGAAATTTTTGAAGTCGAACGAGAAAGTGTAAAATGAAACATTTCGGACACAAATTCCTACCGTGTAAACCGAATGGAAGAAGATGCAAAGAAACCAAGATGTAGCTCGTTTGAAGAAGTTTGAGAAAAAATGCAAAAGGGAATTTTATCCACTGATTGTCACGATAAGCAACCAGGAAAAATATTTATCGGAAAACGACATGGAAGTTTTTTATCCATTTGGAACATCGTCATACCAATCTTTGAAAAATAAAGTGAGTAATCCCCAAATTTGAATAGGAAAGATTTCAGGCCGAATGATACAGCTTTTGAATTCTTCAAACAATGTTATAGCATTTTTTGAATTTTAACAAATCGTTTTCAAAGCTGAACCTATTTGATTATTTGCAAAGCGATTGATCCACATACTTTTCACTATTTTTATCACTTATTTATGAAGTTTTATTTTTTAATCTAATCTAAAAAAGCAACCATGGTATTTCAGATAAATGAAATGACTGGTCTTTTATTATGGGAACAAATGATGTGATACGACTGCTAAACTATTCAACAATCAACATAAAATAATGTAACATAGAGGACCTTATAAAATTATTCTGGTATATAAGAATAATGAATCTGACTTTAGGAGTGGAGAAAACGCGAGCTATTGAAAAAAAAAATATTTTGTTTTATTTTAGTCATTGAAGTCAAGTCGAGACTAATTGATTTTTAATCTTCCAAGAATATGAGTGTTCAAAGAAGAGATGTTGTTGGTGGGTTTCTTAATATGTAATTTTTATTAAAAAAATATAATATAACATAATATATATATATAATATAATAAAAATAAGCAACAAAACCGTCGTCAGCATGAGGTGGGTTTTAAGCGGCTATTAGATTTTGTAAACATTTATAATCGTAAGATATAATATAGTATAATATTACTACAAAAAGTCTTTTTATGGCAACGGTGTACATTTAGAATGTTTGGCTTAACCTTAGTTGACATCATTTCAGAACAAGTATATTTGCGACGTCCATCTATACAATAAACCTTCTTTAAAACTTACGTAAGTGACCTTACACTACTTGCAAAAAATCTTGTAAATTATTTCTTCTCGTTACATGAAATCTAAGGATTTTTATCAGAACTAGTTTTATTTTTATTGCGCAACATAAGAATAATAAGTCGTTTTAAATGTTACATATTTTTCAAGATTTTAACATATAAATACAAAATTTTAAAAAAATTCAAACCTACCATGCGAAGATCCTAAAAGTTCCAAAGCGTTTCCAATCAGAGGGTAGCCTTTTGGACCGGGGAGTCTATCACCCAATTCAATCAAGTGTCTTCTCGAAATTTTCCAATACGCATACCATAGAATTAATGCGGGTACCAGTAAGAAGTAAAAGACTGAAGTGGCTGATACCACACCGGAAGGTGTGGTGATATCAGGGCTTGTTGCGGTGGTCGACATTTTCCTGAAATTTAATTTTTTTGTTATTTCAAGAGCCGCTTTCTTTAATAATTAGTTTTAAAAGCTTAATCACATTCTTTCTCATATTAAGAGGTAAAACTAATTTTTTAAATATCACATTTTTATAATTTGTTTATAAATGAATCGTTTCTTATATCAGTGAATAAACAAGTATCGTATACAAATGTAATGCAACCTGGACGACAGTCAAGCAGCCCTTTAGACGTGTATAGTGAATCATAGGTAGCTGAACTACCAACAGTTGAAACACAAACACTTAGCTAAGAGGTTGCTCTCTAGGAAGGTCCCAGAAGATAAGGATTCTAATGCATAGACCAATAGGTTTGAATATTTATTTCAAAATTCGAATCTAATGAATGTTCAAACCTATAGGTCTGTGTATTAGAATCTAATGGGTAATTTAACAACTTAGATTGCTGTAGCTTTTTGTATATGAAATGTGCGCTCTGAGTTAAAATCTAAACCTTAACTAGGTTGTTAAATAGTAATTATGTTACTGCAGCAGTTACACAATAATTTTGACGTGTTTATTATTGATATTTTATTTAAGGTAAAAAATGACTCTGAGGTAAATTTGTGAAACCCATTTAAACAGAACAATTTATATATTAAAAAATATAAAAAATAAACATGTATTTTTGTATAATTTATGCACTTAGCATAGCAATTACTGCATGATCGATTTATATAATTTGATGAACATTTATACCATTTTTTACGAAAGCAAATAACTCCAAAGTTAAAAAAGTATCAATTAAGATCCCTTGCATAAAAAAACAATTCAGTTTGATAGAAAACAGGTTGTATCGAAGTCCTCACGCCGACTAATAATTTTAAAAAAATAGTAAATTAAAAATTAGATTGTAACGTAGGAAAAATAGGTTTTTATTGAAATAATTCTTTTTTTTTAGTCAAAGATATTGGCGTAAACTTAAATTAATAAATCATTGGTTGCATTACAATTTGTTAATTGTGTTATCAAGGAAAGAACAGAAAACAGTATCAGATAGGTATATAATATGTGGGCCTTTTAAATGTGAATACATATGAGATTAAGACGTATATAACTGTAATTGTTTGTAACATAACATAACATTTCTAATGCAGATTTTAAAATTTTAAAAAGATTATTTAATTATTAAAAAATGTTGATAGCAGTAATGGCAATTCCCCACTTTAATTGTTGGTTTTTTATAAGAATACATTTGATTGAATCTTAAAATATTTTTCAATAACTATTACAGTTTATCGTAACCTATTATGAAATATAGAAGTTTTACTACTTTCCCAAAAGTTTTAGCTTAGAATTGCGAGAAATTTTTATGTTTGTGTTTTTATTTCTATATCGTAATTTTCTTTAAATATCCAAAAATTAAAATACAAATATTGTCTCCTGAAACCAAGAAAGATGAAAAACACAACAGAGATTGCTCTAACGCGTTTCGATAGCCAAGCTATCATCTTTAACGTTTGAAGATAACCAAAGACCAGTCCGTTCCACCAAAATTTAAATTTCCCTTTTAAACTTTATATATTTTTGTCCGGATTTTTCCCAAGTGCTTACTTTCCTAAAAATTAAGATTTCAAAGTTACAATTGACACTTTTTCCCAAATGTTTTATTTTTCGTTTCGGTTTACGCTTTTCATTCCGGAAAACAATTATTTCATTTAGATTCCAGTTTTCGTTTCGACCAAAATTATATTTTTTTCCGAATTTCAATTTAGCAACTGGGTGATTAATTTTTAATTTTTTTTAAATCGTTTGAATTAAACATTTAATTTCTACCATAATTTAGAAAATGTTATAATATTTTTTCGTTGATATTACAACATACATACAAACAGCTTAAAATTTAAGGGAAATCTACTTCATTTTACGGTCAGTGGAGTGAGTGAAATTTCGATTCTAATTCCGTGATTAAAATCAATAATTTTGATTTCAAACTCGATGATTCAAATCTTTTTGTGTAAATATCCACTCTTTAACTCAGATTTCGCTCGAAATTTCGTGATAACTGTCACAAATTTGAGAAAAAAACTCGAGTTAAACTCGAAATTTTAAGACTTTTTCTTAAATAAATTAAGCTCTTTTTGAAATTTCGATTTTAACATTTGAATTTATTAAAATATTCTCGATTTATCTAATTTGAAAAGTTCAAGCTAAAATTTCGACTTTTTAGTTCATTTTGAATTCAAATTTCAATAAAAAGTGAAATTATAAGAAAAATAAATTTTCGGGCTTCATATAAAAAAAATCAAGAAATTGAATTGGGACAAAAAAAATTAAAAATCGAAAAACTTTCGAATAAAAGAATATAAAATTTATTTAAAGGAATGATTCCCAACATTTCTGTATTTATTTAAACGTATTGAATATTCGTTTTTTTCCGGAAATTTCGCACACAAGAACAAATCAAATTTTTCAGAATGTTTTCGTTAATAGATATAGCTTTTTTCGAAATGTCAAGTTTTTCTTTTAAAGTTCCTTGTACTTTCCATTTTTTTTCTCTAAAATTTCCTCTTCAAGTTTTTTTTTTCTACAAGTTATAAATAAACCTTTTTTCAACACTTTGATTTTACTTTTTAATTATGGACATTTTTCTCAAAATATGGAGTTTAAACTCTAACTAAAAATTATAAATTAATCTTAAATTTTACTAAAACTGGAATAGTTGACTTTTGAAAGTCCTTTTGAAGGTTTTGAAATTTGAAAGTCTACAATTTCTAGGACTCAAAATTGTGAGATGAAAGTTGAAATTTTGAAAAATTACCGCCGTTCACAAATTTAGTATGTTTTATCCTAAAATTAGGCTCTTTCCAAAAATATCGACTTTTTTTTAAACTTTGGATATTTTAGATATTCACTGGATATTTTTTCGAGATTTCTAATTAAAATTCAAACTAAAAATATTTCTAAATTCAGACTAGAACTCTAGCGTTTAAAATCTAACTTTTGCAATTGAAACAGATATTTTTAGCAGAGATGACCGAAATTTTATAAAAAACGCAATTTCAGTTTCTAATGCAAGTAGAATACAACCTAGACTGCAAATACATGCAGCCCTGCAGTCTAGTTTAGAAAAAAAATTAAGTCGAACTTTATTAAAAAAAATCCAAATTCCAAAATTGAACCTGAACTTTCGATTAAATTCCAAAATTGAACCTGAGCTTTCGATTAAATTCCAAAATTTCATACAACCTAGACTGCAAATTCATGCAGCCCTGCAGTCTAGGTTTATTCTACTTTCATAGGACATTGTTGGCGATGGCCATAGCTTTCTCTATGGACCCATAGGAGGCGGTAGTTTGAGAGTCACACGCTTGACTTTCGTTGATTCTTTAGTACTTACTTGTCGGAACATTTGTTAGCATTCGAGTTGGATATACCAAACCGACGAGACCTAACAAGATCAAAACCGCGCTTTGGTTTCCAAACTTCAAATCTATTAAAGGTTCAAACCTATTGGTCTGTGCATTAGAATTCAGTTTCTAAACTGAAAATCTTTATCAGAAAATAGAAATGTCGAGATCAACGATATATTTTTGAGAAAAAATTCAATTTTACAAACGAAATTTTGGGAAAAATTAGCTAACAAAGTTGTGAAGAGAGTTAATATTTTGAGAAAAACATTAAAAGGTCGATTTTTAATACCAAAGTTCGAGGAGAACGAGAGGAACTTTTGAGTTAACACCAGAAGTTTCGCAAAAATTGTGAAATTTTTAAGATTAATATTTTTTTAGATAAAAGTAAAATATTAAAAAAAAAACAAATTCTGACTTGTAAATCTAAATAAACTTACAGTTTCGAGTTTAAAATCAAAATCTTCAGAACGGAAGTCAAATTTTTCAGAACAAAAGTGACCATTTTTGAGATATTCTCTGTATTTTCTTTGCGAAGTATTAATAAATCTATTTATATTTTATTGGTTTTTTCTTTGTAGCTATTAATGTGATATTTTTTCCATTTATAACTACTAATCTAACAAGATTATTATTATTTTTTTTATATTCATGTTTTATTGGCTTTTTCTTCGCCAGTTACTTCTTTTACAATCCTAAATTTCGGTAACCTTCTGTTAAGGATTGGCAATCTGTTATAGGTTACTGAAATTTAGAATTGCGAAAGGAGTAACTGGCGAAGAAAAAGCCAATAAAATATGAATAAAAAAAAGACCATTTTTGAGTAAGGATGTAAAGAATTGGGAGCTTAAATTAGAAATTTTATAACATCAATGTGGAAATACAAAACTTGTCCCCTGAAACCAAGAAAGATTAAAAAAACACAACAAAGGTTGCTCCAACGCGTTAGCCAAGCTATCATCTTCAATATCTCTCTGAAGATGATAGCTGGGCTGTCGAATCGCGTTAGAGCAACCTTTGTTGTGTTTTTTAATCTTTCTTGGTTTCAGGGGACAAGTTTTGTTTTTAAATTTTTGAAGATAACCAAGGACCAGTCCGTTCCACAAAAAAAACATGAATGTTACCCTTTCAAGTTTTTTCTCAAAATTTCGACACCTCAATTTCAAAATCTCGGCCTCAGATTGTTCTACTTTTTTTTAAAATGTTGATTTTGAAACTCCTTTCTAGAAAAACTTCAAAATATCGCAAAATATCAGCAGAACTTTTGAGAAGTGGGATTTGGAGAAAAATTTGAGATTCAAAACAATCGAAAGTTTGGAGAAAAAAATTCAAGAAAAATCGTCATTTTGGCTAATGACTTAAAAAAACAGAAATTTTATCAGATTATGGTCAAAATTTTGAAAGAAAAATCGATGTTTAAAGAAAGAAGTAAAAATTTTCAATTTAACCTGAAAAGTTTAAGAAAGAAGAATCCAGAAACATTAGAACTTTTAAAAAAAGGTACATTTTGTATAGAAAAGCTATGCTTTCCTAGCTTCTTCCAAGTGGAATACTCCACTGCTTTAAAAATGCAACAAATTATAAAATATTTATTTGACGAAATTTTCGGAAAAGATAAGAAATATTTTGAATCATTTTAAAATTTCGACATAAAAGTCTAAATATCAAGAAAGAGTCAGGAATTTGGAAAAAGAAAATCAAGTTACTTAACTTAAGATTTAGATTTAAACTAAAATTTTCAAGGAATTTGTGGGTTTCTGAATCTATCAGAAAAAAAATTAAAGGCTAAAAATACATGGAATTTTTTGATGCAATTTTCAAGGATTTGGGTAGAATTTTAAAAATGAAGTCGTAATTTATAAAAAAGTCTCAAATTTTTATGAATTAAAAAATTTAAGTACGAACTTGGAATAATGAAAAAAGACGACATTTTAAAATTAGACTCGAAATTTCAAAAAATCATAAAATACCCAATTCAAAATTATTAGAAAAAATAAAAAAATTGAATTTAAAGGCAGAATTCGAAATCTTAATTTTAGAGTAATTAAAATAATAGGAAACACTTTAAAATGTAAACTCGCAAGTTAGGAAAAAAGTTGAAATTAGAGAAAATATTCGATATTTATTTTATAAAAATTTTTGGTAATTTTGATTTTAATCCTAATAATTAATGTGAAAATATTCAAAAATAAATGTCAGTATTTTTATAAACATTCAACATTTTAAATTTAAAGTAGATACTGTAGAAAACAAAACAAAAATAATTGCAATTTCAAATTCGGAGTTTTAAGAAGAAAAATCAAGATTGCAAAAAACTGTGAAAAATACAGTAACATTAATAAAGTAAAAATTTTAGGTTGTAATTCAAGATGTTTAGTGTAAAATTGAAATCGAATTGAAGAGGAACTTTTTGGAGAAATTTTGATATAGAATTAATGATTCCAAGAAATTAAGAAATTGAATTTATTATTAATTAAAAACTCGAAATTTAAGTTAGAAGCTTTGAATTTAAATTAAACTTTCCAATTTTTTCTGAATTTGGGAAGTTGAGGACGCAAAATTTTGAACCTTAAAGTTTGAATTTTGGTGAAATTTAAGTTGAAACTGGAAATTTGAAGCTTTTTTTTAAATTTCGATTTCAAATTATCTCGTTTTTTGGGGTTGAAAATCTCAAACTCGTACTCCTTTTTATCAATCTTAACTTGCAAACGCACACCCTTTGAAATTTGACACCCTTAAGAAAGTTCCATCCATAAGCTGCTCAAGCCTATTGGTAAATTCATCACTGACAACCGGCACAAATATAACAAAATTCATCTATAGCAATTTAACAAGAATTTATTAAAAATAAAGAGAAATTGGCTTAGTATGTATGTCTATACTTATCAGTACACTTTCAAGAATTTATGACAAATTCATTTTTCTACTGACATTGGTATTGTAAGCTATCACCTGAGATTTTTTTAATTGATCGACTGCGTTTATTAAATCGCTAATAACATACCACAATAAAAAAATTACTACTACAAAATAAAAAAATAATAATAATTTATAAAAGCTCTCAGCTGCACAATTAATAGTTTCTTAAAAATGTTGCTGTTCAGAATTTTAGATAAATTTCGTGGTTCTGAGAAAGGTAGCCATAATTTTGGTAGCAAAGAAGAATAGTTCAAGAATTTTTAGGTTTAATAATACTTAAAACAAGGAGATGTGTTACCAAAAAGTCAAAATTTGGGATTATATTTTCATTGCGCACTCTGAACATATTTAAAATATGGGGAACATAAAAAAAATATTATTATCTAGCATCAATTCTAAATATTAGAGAAGCATAATAAAATTTACGAGATTTTAGTCTTTGTTTTCTTATTTTTACTCGTACTTTACATGAGGTAACTTTTTTTTTAGTTCAAAAATATTTTTAATTTTATTCTTCATAATAAAATTAATAAACATTTTTTAACTTATTAGGTTTCTCGTGTAGCTGTTATAACGAGAATACGCATTTATGATTTAATGGGTTGAAGACTTAATTTGAACGAACTGAGAAAACACCTTTTCTGCTAATGTTCATAAGTTCTGTGTGAATTAAAGCATTAAATTGTATTTTTTACGACCACAGATTAACGTTTTAAAAAGCTTTTTTGTATGCCATAAATCTAATACATTTTTTATTTCTCATGCGCCAACAGAATGTTTGTTATATTTAATTGTATTCACTTTGTGATTTCACCAAATCATTTTTTTTTGTCATTTGCTTATAAAATTTTGTAAAATATTGTAATAATGATATACAGAATTAGGAAATATGGATTTTGTTGATTTGGTTAATGTAGAAAACCAATATTAACAACCTTCCACAAATTTATAATTTTTTTTATCTATGCCTTATAATAAAAAACCATTTTTGAACATTTGAACACAAGTCACGGTCCCACAAAAGCACAATCACCATCCCTACCTGGATTCACTTATCCCGTGCGAATGGTTGTCACCACATTGCAGGTCGATGTTCCTGGTGCACGGTTTTTATATCCCCACTTCATTTATGATTATTTTTATAATGACGTAAAGTATAGGCAGAAGTCCGGGGTCAGAATTTACTTAGATTTTGTCTTTTTGAATGTTAATTACGAATTTTAATTGTTTGCGTTATGCTATATTGTTTGTGGAGGGCATATTTTCGGTGCGTGTTGTTCCATTGTTATTTAATGGAAATAAAATTTGCAAACGTTCGAAAATTAATTTCGCATTTCAAATGGAATATTTCAATTGTACTTGAAATTACCATGCAACTTCTTCCGGTTTAAATCAGGTCTGGATACATTTTTAAATATTGTTCGCCTTAACAGGTTGGTATAGATATAAAAATATAACATTGAGAGCAGTAAAACTGACGAAAAACATTGAAATACAAAACTTGTCTCCTGAAACCAAGAAAATTAAAAAAAGCAACAGAGGTCGCTTTGTGTTTTTTAAATTGAAATACAAAACTGGTTCCTTGAAACCAAGAAAGATTAAAAAACACAACAAAGATTGCTCTAACGCGTTTCGACAGCCAAGCCATCATCTTCAGAGAGATTAATCTTTCTTGGTTTCAGTGGACAAGTTTTGTATTTCAATTTTTGAAGATAACCAAGGACCAGTCCATTCCACCAAATTTTTTTTTTAAGTTTAATACACTCGCAAAGGGTAACCCCATTATGCTTTCAAAACACTGCGAATGGGATGCGGAAACAAGGATAGATGGTGATGAACCGCCTTCTTAAACAAGGTTGTAATTTTAGGGGAAATTCCTTTTGGTAACGAGTTCCATAGCTTGGAAGTTCTATAAAAAAAGAGGCTCCGTAGGCAGAAGTCCTCACTGGGTCAAGCTGGACCGCACAGGAATTTGCTATCTCCGGCTGTCTGCTACGCCTCAAGAATCTTGGGGGATCAATCCTATTAGTTCCTGCGAGCATCTTCCAGGATGGTACTTGTAGAAAAGAGACAAGTCACCAACCATACGCTTGTGCTCCAGTGTTTTTTAATTTTTCTTGGTTTCAGAGGACAAAATTTGTATTTCAATTTTTGAAGGACCAGTCTGTTCCACCAAAAAAATAACGAAAAACACTCTTTTAACATCGAAATCTTAAAAATGAATATGAATACACATGAATACTGTAAATTTCATCGACTTAACTGAACAGAAATTTCAAAAAATCTTTAATTTACCATTTATCTCCTTTTAAAGTTATCACGAAAAAATTTGAAATATGTATATACAGATGACAAACTGAATCAATGGATTTTTGAAAAAGTAAGAGGTGAACACTGAAACTTGTTGTAAAGAATCTATGAAAAAAGTTGTCCAGTCTTGGAAACTGCCCACAGAAGTGAAATCTTAAAACTAAGAAATAGCACTATTTACGTAGTGTAGTGTGTGGTAGAGTATGTTCGTAACGTGTGGTAGTCGCGCGTGATGGTATCGCGAAACCATAAGTTTACCCGTCTATCCAAAATCACGCCTAAAGAAGTTTTCACTTCAAAAATAAGAAACATGTAATTGACAGATTTTAACAATTCAGCTTCTAAAGGGGAAAAAATAAGGAATATGCAAAAAAAAATTCATCAACCATTTAATAAGCCAAAACTTTTTGTAAAGAATTCTACGATGGTGAATTTAATTTGGAGAATGCTAGATTGCAACAAAAATAAAACCAAAAGTTGCTTCAGTATTAGTTATATGTTAAGTCCAGAGACTAGTTATGTCATATAATTTTAACAAATTTAAAATTGCTTTCTATTATAAAAAGGCCAAAGTTCCGAACGAGAGAGTGTCTGCTCCAATTCAACGGAAATTTTAAATGCATTAATTAGTATTTGTTATACGGAATTCCAGATGACTATGATAACTGGTTAAATTAGTGGTTTCTTTGAAAATCAAAGGTTATTTTTAATAAAAAGTATAAATTGGTTTTTTCAGATAAATATTCCGTTGATAAAGTAAAAATAATGATATATAATTAAAATGCGTTTGATAATTTTTTTCTATTTCATACAGATTATTTAATTTTTGATAAATAAGAAATAATGTCATTTTTTGTTGCTTATTTTGACTCCAGTTGTGTTTAATACTTTCGTTCTCCGCAGTATAATAATGCTTACATAGTTTTATATTAACGTTAGCTGAATGTAAAGTTTATATATATAAAGCTTTTTAATTTGTGCATAAGGAACTTTCGAAGTTTCGAGAAAAAGGTCAATATTTCCAAAAAAAAATTAAATTCTGAGAAAAATTTTAACTTCGAGAAAAAGTCGAAATGTTAATGATAAAAGATTGCAATTTAAATAAAAATGAAAATTCTGAAAAAAGTTTGAAAATTTTAAAAATGTAGAAATTTTGAGAAAAATTCCATTTAAAAAAAAAATGAAAATTAGAATAAAAAAGTCGAATTTTTCAAATAAATCAATTTATTACATAATAGCAGAACCTTCGAGAAAAAGGTCGACATTTTTGAAAAAAAGGCTTTCTTAGATATTCCTTCCACTTAACCTTTTTAATTTGAATATTTTTTTTTATTTCCGTGTTCCATCAGCTTGGTTGCTTTTTTTCCTTATCTATGACTGGTATTCCACACACTTCCTCTGCCGATTTTGTAATAATTTCTTTAGATTGCCGTCATATTTGTTCCACGTTCTCATTTTTCCACATGTATTTTGTTTTTATTACTTCGTTTTCCACTCTTTCTTGATATCTTTTTCTTATCTCGTCATTATTCGTTGCATGTGGTGCACATGATGCGGTATTTGCTTAATACGCATTGATATTATTAGTGAAATTAGTGTTGTTTAAGTGCTTACAATTAAAATTTGCTTATACCAAACCCATCATTTAATAACACTGTTAGTGAAAGTGATAATTACTATCCTGTCAGTTGAAAATTTCGCTCTTTGCAACAATTGCATGGCAAAGACAATATTTACGATTTAATCAGTTTATTTCTTGATATATCTTAATCTTCTATGCAAAAACTTATCGCGTGAGCGATAATCTTCCTTTGTACACTATAACCTTATCCGCGGTCATTCTTGTTTGTCAATTCTGTCAGTCACCACGATTGGCCCCGTCGATGTGAAGAATTGTATCCCTGTTATTTCCTCCCCTTACTACATTAATATATTACTAATACCTAAATAACTTATTTTCAATTCTATTTGGCTCTGTTTTACGTATAAGTTTTATTGTTATATTACTAATATGCCAGCCTCGTGTCTTGCATGTAATGCTGCGGTAACTCCAACAACCCAATCGTTAAAATGCTCAATCTGCAAAAGATATTCACATGCCAAATGTCTAAATATACCTACTTCTGAAGTTAGTCTCATCCTTCAAAAAAAAAAAAATTGGGCTTGTCCGAAATGCACTAAACCTGAAAGCCCTGATCAACCATTATCCGCTGCTTTTATAGAAAATTTATTAAAAAACCAGTTTGAGCTATTAAAAAGTGACTTAAAAACCGAAGTAAGACAAACTATGCAGGACGAGTTAAAAATGTTGTATGATCGAATTGATAAATTAGAGATTGAACTGAAGCTTTTAAAAAGGGAAATTGCTGCATTAAAGGAAGCGCAACCAATCGCAACCAGAAATGAGTCTTCTCTCGAGTGTGAGGACGTGATGCGGGAATTTACAGAAAGACAAAAACGGGCTAAGAATATCATCATCTTTAACGCAGAAGAGGAACAAGGAATTTCGAAGCAGGAAAGCTTAATTCGTGACAGGCGCATGGTATCGGATATATTGAGAGTTATTAATCCTTCTATTAACGCTGAAGAATTGGAAATACAAAGACTTGGTCATGACGTAGAAACCAATACATCTAGGCCCCTAAGAGTTATACTGGCTACTGATTCAGATGTCTCAAAAACTATTAAATTGGCTAAGAATTTGAGAAGCCATGAGCAACATAAACGGATTAGACTTTCATATGACAAAACCATAAAACAACAAAATGCATACAAAGCATTAAAAAACGAATTAAATACAAGAATAGCTAATGGAGAAGTTAATCTTAGGATTGTTTACAACCAGGGCGTTCCAAGGATTACTAACGGAAAGGCTTTAAACTAAATCCCCCCGATTACGAAATAATTTCCCTCCACACATACTATCAAAATGTGAGAGGTTTACGATCCAAAATTCTTTTGTTTTATAACAATTTATCATTATGTAATTATGAAATAGTTGCATTAACTGAAACGTGGCTTAACTCAGATATACAATGCTATGAGTTGTTTCCTAATAATTTCACAGTGTTTCGTAAGGACAGGGAGTATAGTTTTCTCAATGTGGCTAGAGGAGGTGGTGTCCTCCTCGCAATTTCTGATAAATATCAAACCTCTGAACTTAATTTTAATCATATAACTGAAGCAATTCCTTTAGTTGATATTTGTGAAGTCAAAGTTACTTTGCACTCTAATGTAGTGATCTTTGTCTTGGTTGTTTATATACCTCCAACCTGTAGAGTTGCTGAGTACGAGCTATTTTTTGAATTACTTGAACACTCTAATTTTGAGTTTAACTGTGACAAACTAATGATTATTGGTGACTTCAATATTAGAAACTTTAATAACCCAAATGACAACTACTTTATGCCAATCAAGAATTTCGTGCAAATTCAGGACCTTCATCAATGCAATAATGTATTAAATTCCTCCGACAGGCTATTAGACTTAGTATTATCAAGTTTTAATTGTCATGTTCTGAAATCCACATTTCCTTTAGTTCCTGAAGACGCATATCATCCTGCGCTTGACATTAATGTTACTCTATCTTGTCAACGGTTTATTAATTTTGATGTCAATCATCAAGGCTATCCAAGCCCAATCATTTAATTTTAAAAAAGCGAACTACCTTTTGCTATATGATTTATTATCTAATATTGACTGGAGTATACTGGAAACATTTAATGATGTGAACATTGCTTGCCCTATCTTGTACGAAACCCTGACGAATACATTCGAATCTGCTATTCCGAGATATATACAGAAATCAAATTGTCGTACATGCTATCCACCATGGTTCGATTCCCATTTAATAAAGTTAATAAAGTTTAAAGGCAGTTTACACAAAAATTATAAGCGTACTCGCAATTCCAATGTATATGGGAACTTTAAATATTATAGAGCATTATGCAAAAAAATAGCTGACCAATTTTACAAAGAATATCTCTTGAACGTCCAGAATAGCATTTCCAATGATTCTAAAAAGTGTTGGTCTTTTATTCAAATAAAGAAAGGGAGAACAAGAATTCCTGGTGTTATGTCTTATGGTACTGCACAATTGTCCACTCCTCAAGAGATTGTGGATGGGTTTGCAACTTTTTTTAAAAGTGTATACATAACACCCAGTAACACTCATAATTCAGATAATACGGCTACCAAATATTTCTCTCATTTTCCCGATACAGTTTCTATTTTGAATATAACTGAAGCTGAAATATTAGAGGCACTAAAACGGTCAAAGGATAAGTTTACTTCTGGACCAGATGACATTCCCAGCTTTCTGCTGAAAGATTGTGCTAACGTGCTTTCTAAACCGCTCACTATTCTATTTAATTTGTCTCTAAAAACGTCTGAATTTTCGTCGCTGTGGAAACAGGCATGTATTACTCCAGTGTTTAAAAAGGGTACTACAATGCAAATAAGCAACTACAGACCAATTTCGCTACTTTGTAACTTTGCAAAGATATTTGAGTCGATTTTATACAAGCGCATACATGCA
The DNA here is from genome assembly GCA_028583605.1 of Dastarcus helophoroides. Taxonomy (NCBI): domain Eukaryota; kingdom Metazoa; phylum Arthropoda; class Insecta; order Coleoptera; family Bothrideridae; genus Dastarcus; species Dastarcus helophoroides. Next base: position 48,762,230 of record CM053326.1, on the reverse strand, counting down.
TCAATAAAAATTTTTATATCTGAGAATCAACATGGTTTCGTTGAGAAACGATTTACTGTAACAAATTTAGCTTCTTTCTCTCAGTATGTGGCTGAAATCATTGACCGTCATGGACAAGTTGATTGTGTATACACAGACTTTCAAAAAGCCTTTGATCAAATTGATCATTTTATTCTCTTGCAAAAATTGCAACTTTATGGATTTTCAGACCGGCTGATACACTTTTTTATGTCATACCTAACAAATAGGGAGCAATTTGTTAAATATCGAAATTTTAAATCTAACACGTTCAGCCCAACATCGGGAGTTCCACAAGGCTCAAATCTCGGTCCTTTGATCTTTGTCTTATTCATCAATGATATTGTTTCTGTTATAAAATCATCCAAACTACTTTTTGCAGATGACTTAAAATTCTTTAGTTCCGTATCTTCTAATAAGGACTGTGTATTAATTCAAAAAGACATTGATGCTGTTGTTAAATGGAGCAATGATAATCGGCTTTCTTTAAATATATCTAAATGTAATGTTGTTTCCTACTCAAGAAAAATCAATATAATCAAGCATGAGTATGAAATTAATAGTGCCATTTTAGAATCCATAAGGGATCTAGGAGTTATTATGGATAGTAGTTTTAACTTAGCTTTGCACATTACTGAGGCACTTTCATCAGCATATAAAACATATGGCTTTCTGTGTAGAAATTGTAAGGATTTTAAAAACACGAAATCTTTAGTATTATTATTTCAGTCGCTAGTACTAACACGTCTTGAATATGGCTCCCTTATCTGGTTTCCAATATATAATACTCGTATCACAACGTTAGAGTGAATTCAAAGGCGTTTCCTCAAATTCTGGTGTTTCATTTAAGGTGTCTACCCAGCTAGAGGCTGTGACCATAACGTTCTTTTAAATCGCTTCAATTTTATCAGTCTACAAACCCGAAGAATAACACATGAAATGAATTTCTTATACGGACTCCTCAATAATTGTATAGCTTGTCCAGACTTACTTTCCAAGATTAACTTTTTGGTGCCAAGACAGAGTGCAAGATCAAAACAAATGTTCTATTGTGAGAATAGTCGTACTAACGCTATGGGCAGGTCTCCGCTAGTGATTCTCACACAATATGCTAATGGTATTGCGGACAGTTTTGATTTCTATTCAGACAGTCGGGCCAAATTAAGAAAAACAATCGAAGAGACATTTAGCCACATTTCCTTATAATTAATTTACTTTATTTATCTAATAATTAGTGCTTTCTCCGGGTAATTATTTTGTATAATTGATAATTATTTATTTTTTCTTATGATCAAGTGCATCTACTCCCATCAATTTTTATTTTTTATTTTGTTTCTGTAATTGGGGCCTAAACCCTGTTGAAATATAATAAACTATTATTATTATAATTATTATTATTATTTAGTCCATAGTTTTCAATTTTTTTTTGTTACTGCTTGTTCTAAGTTGTTTTTTAGGGGTAGTTTGTCCTTTTATACGCACTTTTGCAACCAAGTGATAGTGATCGCTGTATATTTCTGCACCCCTTTGCACCCTCACATTTAGAATTTCCTGTCTGTATTCTTTATTTACCAGTACATAGTCGATTACCGATTTTTCATTTCTGCTACTGACTTCCCTTGTGTACATATGTATTCTTTGATGCTCGTAAAAGGTATTCGTAATTATAAGCTCGTTTTGTAAACCAAACTTTGTTACTTTTTCTCCATTATTATTTCTAACTGCTTCTCCAAAGTTTCCCAAGACATATTCTGTTTCAAGTTTCCTATAACCCACTCTAATGTTTAAATCTCCTACTATTATTAATTTGTTATTTATATCGCCTGTTATTCTTGTTAATTCTTCTCAAAATTCCTCTTTCTTTTCTGCTGTCTCATCTTCGTTCGGTCTATATGCTACTATAACTGGTCTTTCTTCCTTCCTATATCTATTTTTAATATCAGTATTCTTTCTGAGATATGATGCCATTCTTTTAAATGTTGTCTCCATTTTTTATTTATCACACATCCTACTCCTCTCTCAGCTCTTATTTGCGATTTTACGCCACTATACATATATTAATAGATGTCCACCAAATTCTTCTTCTCCAACTCCTTTCTTTTTTGTTTCACCTAGGGTCATTAAGTCTAAGTCAGCTTGCTCGAATTTTTGCATTAATTCTGTTTCATTTCCTGCAAATGTTCTTACGTTCCTATCTTTAAAATATCTAGTGTTTTCTTTAATCCATCTTTTAAACCTGTTTCTTGACTTGTTGTCTTATTTAGTTCCATGCTGATATTTTCTCTTAAATATTCCCATTTTTTTGAATCGCCCTTTTGTTGTTCTTGCGCTGATTCAATTTTATTAATTTTATTATTCCAAAAAAATCATTTGTCATTCACTATTAATTTCTGATATCATATTTTGACCCTATTACAATTTTTTCTTTCTTCTTCAGCTATTTGCTTAATCTTTTTCTGTATGGTTTTTTTCTTATCTGTCAGATCGTCGTTGATGTAAACTACGTTATCTTTTACATTCCTTAGTCTGTGCTTGTTTTTCATTATTCTTAATTTTTGTTCAAAGCTCTCTACTTCTATAATACACAAATGTTCCTTTAAGTTTGTTATTTTTCTGGTTTTGGTATTCGTTTATAGTTTATCCTTTATGTAATATTCAATCATTTCTATTTGTTTTTTTTTCTTTCCTGTCGTCTTAAGTCCACTAATTATTATGTTATTTTTCCTGTTATTTCTCTCTGTTTCTTCTATTTTATTTTCTAAATCTTCCAGAATCTCTATTCTTGACGTTAATTCCGTCACTTGTTCTTTTAACCTCTTGTTATTTTCGACTACTATTTTCAATATTTCTTGATATTCCCTCGCTTAGTCTTTTGCATCGCTTCAATTTTATCAGTCTACAAACCCGAAGAATAACACATGGAATGAATTTCTTATACGGACTCCTCAATAATTGTATAGATTGTCCAGACTTACTTTCCAAGATTAACTTTTTGGTGCCAAGACAGAGTGCAAGATCAAAACAAATGTTCTATTGTGAGAATAGTCGTACTAACGCTATGGGCAGGTCTCCGCTAGTGATTTTACTGATTGATATATGCCTTTATTTCGGACGTTAGTTCAAAAATCTCATCCATTTTTACTTTCTAGTGCAACCTCCTTATTATTTCTTTGTGATTTATGTTGTTTATATTTAGCTTCAATCCTAGAGCAATGTGTTATTGCCGTAATCAGGTTTTTGTTATCTGCGATGTCTTATCTTATTTTGTATTTTTCACCCGTCTCTTCACTTTGCTAATTAATGTTCTATCTCATAAATTAAGACTAATACTAGCTCATCTGTTTATCCCAGATATTAATTTAATCACCAATCTACTCTCACTGTCTACAGCGTTTACTTCATCACAATTTCCGGATTAATTGCTCATCAATTCCTAAAGAATTTGGGTTCATCAATGGAGCACAAATCCACTAGCCACTGTCGTTCAGCACGCAATGTGAAAATTTCGAGTAAAAATTTCAAAAAACGTCAACAAATAAGGTCAGTCATTTGAAAAAAATCGAAATTACTCAAAAACTTCAAAACTTAGAGATTTTTTTTAGGTTTAACCCACTCGCAAAGGGCAACCCCATTATGCTTTCAAAGCACTGCGAGTAGAATGCGGAAATAAAAATAGATGGCGATGAGCCGCCTTCTTAAACAAGGATAGTTAGTAATTTTTGGGGAAAATTTCTTTCTGTAACAAGTTCCATAACTTGGAAGTTCTATAGAAAAAAGAGTCTCCGTAGACAGAAGTCCTCACTGTGTCAAGCTGGACCCCACAGGAATTTACTGTTTCCGACTGTCTAGTACGCCTCAAGAATCTTACCCTTGGGGGGATCAATGCTATTAGTTCCTGCGAGCATCTTCCATGATAGTACTTGTAGAAAAGAAACAAGTCAGCAACCATACGCCTGTGCTCTAGTGTTTCGACAGAATCGGTCAGACTCTCGTCATCAATTAGGCGAATCGCTCTTTGAATTGAATCCAGGAGATCTAAGGTATGTTTTGGGGCTGAACTCCAAACATGAGAGCAGTAATGATTAGTGTTGCCCTAACTTAAGCTTTGTATAGTGTTAATAGCTGATGAGATGTAAAGTACTTTTTAGCTCTAAAAAGAAAGCCTAGCTTCTGAGGGGCGGATTTGGCAATGGCGCGCTTATGATCATCCCAAGCGAAGTTAGTGTTCGCATTCACTCCTAGGATAGATGGATTAGATCCATGGATTAGATTGGAAGGATTTTACCGTCCATTAGTATGTTTGTTGCATTATTCCTTGATGTTTTCTTAGAGAAAACCGCGGCCTGAGTTTTTGAAGCGTCGAAGTCAACCAAATTGTTCTTACCGCATTTCAGAATAATTTCCAGATCTCGATTAATCGTCTGTATCTGCTGTTCCCATAGTCGATTTGAAGCAGCGATAAATAATGGTTTGTCGGAGGAAAAAGATGACACAAGGTTACTATCATCTGCGTAGCTGTATATAGGATTGGAAGTCAAAATAAGTGAAAATAATCAAAAAAATTTAGAATATTCAAAAGGAAATTTTCAAAAAAGTTGAAATTTTAGAAAGAAAATACTTAACAAAGAAAAAATTTTTAAAAAAAAGTATATAAAGTTTTCAAAACAAAATCAAAATATATCCAAATAAGCCAAAATTTTAAAGAAGTTGAAATTTTCAAAAAGTAGGAAAATTCGAACGAAAAAAATTCTACGTTCTGAAAAGAGGTATATTTTAAAATGTCGAAATTTTCGAAATAAGTCGAAATTTTTGAAAATAAGTCGAAATTTTCGAAATAAGTCGAAATTTTCGAAATAAGTGGAAATTTTAAATAAAAATCAAATTCTTCAAAAAAATCAGAATTTTCAAAAAGAAAATACTTTCTCTTCTTTTACGCAGACAAAGGCGAGTATCAGCTAGTTGAAAATAATGAATCCACGTCGGAATTACTTGAATCTTTAGACTTCACAAAATGATAAATTAAAATAAGTTAATAGATAATTGAAATGCTGAGATAATAAGCCTTGTATATACGAATATATACAAGTTTATTACGATGCAATTGAAATCTAATTTCATTAGAATCTAATGAAAACCAGATTGCAATTGCAAAGTTCACGTAAATGAGGCAAAGCTTGTATCACGGGTTGCATCGCAACATCCATAGGTACAAACGTCCTCGGCGTGACTTTACTTTTATCTAGTTTTGACAAATAACCAATTAAATGTTCTGTAATTAAACAATTAAACGTGCTTAAAATTGAAAATATGTACAACCGCAACCATAGACTAGTTTCGGAGTTTCTTGGCCTCATCAGCATGGTACGGTGGTTGTATACACTTCCAATTTAAAGCCGTTAGTCGGTTCGTTCCACCAAAACAAATAGATAATTAACATTAATTTTGTGTTGGTGCCCTAATAAAATCTAAATTATAAATTAAATCAAATACTGCAGCCGACAATACGAGGAAAAGGTCATCATATTCATTATTTTGATGTATTTATTGTTTTCAATTAATTAATGAATTAATCCTTTGACTATACATATCTAAGAATTAATCTATTGATTCCAGAGACTAACTGATTCACTTCCTTGATTTACTTCCACTTCAAAATGGTGCATAAAGCTGAAATGCGGTTAAGCGAGATATTTTATAAAATATCAAAATGTTTAGATTACATATTGTCCATTCGAATTTTTACAAATCGCCAAAGACGTAAACCATATAATATTACCGCATATGTCGTGAAAGCAATTACAATTCAAGCAGTTTTACTAGCTTTTATTATTCCAAAAATACAATTATGTCTACGCCATTTAAATATCATAAGAATGGTTTTTATTGGAGCAACGCTTTTGTCACATACCATACCTTTTATCAACTGCTTTATCTCAGTAAGGTATCAAAGTCAACAAACAAGAAGTTTTAAATATTTGTCAAGCATAGTAAAGCGAAGTAATCACATGATCAGATTTTATATTTTCGAAGTGATTTTCCTTATTTTGATTTCATTTGCTATGCTGGCACAAGATCTCATTAGAGTTAGTCTAGTAGACATGGTTGGATATACTTTAACGGAAATATTGATTTTGAAGAGTGTCCTTCATGTAGTTAATATTTTATTTGTGATCAAACAAGCTCTTCAAAAAATAACAAGAGATTTAAGAGTCACAAGTGCTTATGATATTGACGAATATATGAAAAAGTATTTTCTGATGGAATCTATCTGCAAAGAATTAAATCACCAATTTAGGTATTTTTTTCTAGCTATATCTGCAAACTCCTTTATTTGGCTGATCTACAATTTATATAAATTGCTTATTATATTTTTGGAATTTTCAAAGTTTCCAACGAAGAATATTTCGTTGTCAATATTTTCTTCATCAATATGGAGTTTCGTTCAAATTTTTCAAGTTACAATAATTATTAAATATTGCCATCTTATTGATAAAACTGCATTACAGTTCAAAATGATATTGTTAGATAAGTGTAATAAATACGTGTCACAGAAAAACATAAACTTCATTCAAAAGGTAAGAATTTACCATCAGTGTTTTATGTATAATTTAAAAGCAATGCTTCGAAATCAAGTTTATCACCATATACAAAACATGAATCATAATTGAAATACAGAACTTGTCCACTGAAAACAAGAAAGATTAAAGAACACAACAGAGGTTGCTCTAAGGCGTTAGCCAAGCTATCATCTTCAGGGAGATCTCTCTGAAGATGATAGCTTGGCTATCGAAACGCGTTAGAGCAACATTTGTTGTGTTTTTTACTCGTTCTTGGTTTCAGGGGGCAAGTTTTGTATTTTAATTTTTGAAGATAACCGAGAACCAGTCCGTTCCACCAGAGCCAGTGTTTTTTAATCGATATATTGAGTTGGCAACTAAGTAATTGCGGATTTCACTCACAGATGGCTTCAGTTGAATTTTTAGGTTTGCAGACGTAGTACAAATATAAAACACATTTTGTTATTTGATAGTTGGTAATTCAGTAAAAAAAGTTTTTTGATCGGTTGCGTAGTTTTCGCTTGGCCTTCGTTGAAAAATGGAAAATCAAAAGGAACATTTTCGTCATATTTTGCTTTTTTATTTCCGCAAAGAGAAAAACGCATCGCAAGCTCATAAAAAAATATGTGCTGTTTATGGTGAC